>JAQZBX010000228.1:0-36854 GCA_029593785.1 Cabassous unicinctus
CACAAAGTTAGCATAATCACTAATTCATTTACTATTACTCATGAGCCATGAAAAATGTTAGGGTGTATGTGGATACAACTTATTTTTACAAACCATATATATTTTCACATAAGTGTAGTTAATGAAAAATAAATCATAAATTTAAATAGTTTACTATGACACTTTTGAAGAATATATTTCAGCAAAACTAATGACTTCAGTTATCTCTCCGGTGATATTTAACACTTTAAGATCATATAAATGCAATGTTTAAAAAAAGTCCTCACCACAAAAAAATTAAACTAAAGCTCAATATATGTGTGCATACTAGAACATAGACATGTTGCCATAACTTTAAAAAATTTTGTGTGCTGCCTTCACATCCATCTTACTTTGGCTAAACCATTTACCTCAACACTGATCTTTGGCCTAATTAATAAACATTTTTCACTAGACACTCTCACCCCTGCCACACACTTGCCTCACCCAGAACCCACAGCTGCCCCCATGTAATAAGCAAACCATCCTTAACACCCTCAATCCCCAATTCCATTCCTTTTCCATGTGTGTTTGCTTTGAACTAACCAACACTTGACTCCCACTGGAAATCTACTAACCTCCACTCCTGGACCCCAGTAAAGGCACAAGCCCAGGGGTCCCTCTCACTTTGCTTGTGTGTTCCCCACCATCTCCTTGGGCCACCTGGGTGGATTGTGCTTGCCCTTGACACCTCATGACAATCGTCTTTCCCTTGGACCTGTAGGAAACTCTTTTCTCTTGCTTTATGGCCTCAGTTCCCCATTGCACTGCACCTCCACCAGGACGCAAACCTCAAATCCAGCTTACCTCAATCGAAACATACATCCACACACATATATAACCAGAAGTTCTGCAGGCCGGGAAAGTGATACAGACAAATCACATTCATTTCCTTTCTATAAATAAGATAATTGCACTCCTAGGGTAAAACTAGAGGGTATATTGTTTCTTCAAGTATTTTTAAAGTGTTTTAAATGGTAGCATATTTGAAGAAGGAGCAATCCATTCAATGATGAGACATAAATTTACTTTCATACTAAACTAGTCTTTCAGTTTGTCAAAGGGCATTTGGGGAAATTTTTACTCATCAGATCCTGTATTGCTCTAAATCAGAAGTCAACAAACTACAGCCCACAGGCCAAGTCTGACCTGCAACTTATGACTGTACAGCCCACAGATAAGAATGTTTTTATAATTTTAAATGGTTGAAAAAATCAAAAGAAGTATAACATTTCATAAAATGTAATAAATATCTAAAATTCAAAAAAAAAAAAAAGAAAATATATGAAAAAATATTCAGCTTCACTTTTAACCTAAGAAATAAATAAAGAAAAACAAAATCTATTTTGTGATTATCAGATTAGAAAGATGGAGAAAAATGTTAATGTTATTAAGATTTGAAGGAATGGACATTTTTATGCTGCTTTTTCTCAGCAGAAACATTTTTTGGAGGGTTATTTGTTAATCAATAGCAACAACCTTAAAAAACTGTTAGGAACAATTCAATGTGAATTCTGGATTGGATTCTCTGGTGGGGAGATTGAGGATAATGAACTATAAAGAACATCAAGAACATCGGTGTGGCAACTGACAAAATGCTAATATGGAATTTGAAATAGTGAATAGCTAGTATTGTACCAATGTTAAATTAACTGATTTGGATACATGTATGTGATCATATAACAGAGCATCCTTGTTCTTAGGAAAATCACACCAAAGTGTTTAATGATAAAAGGGGCAAGATTACCAACTTGCTCTCCAATTGTTGTCCAAAAGAGAGAGAAGAAAGAGAGTGAGAGGGAGCAGTGAGGCATGAGGCATGAGGCATGAGGCAAAAATGATGAAATGAAGAATCTGGGGTAAAAGGCCTAAAGGAGCTCCTTGTATGATTTTTGTAACTTTTTGTAAGTTTGAAATTGTACTAATATTGAAAGTTAACAATAACAATAAAAGTTGAAAGTGTATACACAATGAACCAATGATTTCACTTACAGGAATTTATCTTAAGGAAATAATTGTGGATTTACAATAAAGATATTTATTTATCACAGTGTTATTTATAACAGCAATAAGTGGAAACTAAATGAATGCTCAACATATTTGCTAAATAAAGTGTTTTTATAGGATGGACTTCCATGCAGTCATTAAAATCCAATGTTTGGAAAAATATTTATTGACATGGGAAATAGCTGTGAAATGATGTTAACTTTAAAACAGGGGATATAAAGAAGTGAGTATAGAAGATTTCTTTTTAAAATGAACATTTATTACATTGGTAGGTACACTAATTGTATGCAAATGATTGATTTTTATTAAGATCTTTAATTTTTGGGAGGAGTGGGCTGTAATCTTTTCTGGAAAATAAATCAGAACTAATGACAGAGATAAAAGAGGAGGTCCCACTGAGGCAACTATCCAGGATTTCTTTCTTCTTGGGGAGCATTTTGTTATCCAACAAAGGGTTTTATTATGACTTTTGTGGGTACCAGGAAATTTTGCCTTGTGGGTCCTTTCCTCAAGAAAAACTATATTAAAAATTATCTTTTACAACTGTGTTGGTATAGGCATATTAACCTTGTATATTAAAATATCTTCTTCAATCTAAAAGTTTATTGTTTTGTTTTGATTTTGAAAGAAAGTAAAACAATTCTGTGGGTCCTGAAAAGTATTGTAGGCTCTAGGCACTGTTCCTACAGGTGCCTATTGAATAAGTTGGCCCCAATTCATCACCTGGGAAATATCCTCTAGTTGGTGTATCTGTTGGCTCACAAGGCATCTAGGAGAATGCTCTCAAATATTGTGAAAATGCAGATTCTGATTCAGTAAGTCTGGAATTGGACCTGAGATTCTGCATTTCTGACAAGTTCCCAGATGACACTGCCGCTGCTGGTTCCTGGACCATACTTTGAGTAGCCAGGTGCAGCCAGGTGCTAGTATAATCACTGTCATCAAGACAGATTATACCATCCATATACTCATATATTATTCTTCAGCATCTTTTTTTTTTTTTTTTCTTTTGATGCTGCCTTGTAACCACTGGTCATATTTTCACAGGCATGGCAGAAGATCCTTTACTGCCTCAGACACATCTATTTATCTATATAGCTTGACACATAGCCAGACCCATACATGTACCTAAACCTATGTCTGGAAGAAGGTATGTCAAAATATTAGCAGAGGTTATTTATTTGTAGTGAAAACATGGGTGATATTAATGTTATCTATGTATTTCACTGTTTTCCAACTTCTTTTCATTAAGAATGTGTCACCTTTTAAAATAAAATATTGTATATCAAAATACCCAGAAATTTATACTATAAATATAACCAAGAAAATAAAACAAAATAAATAGGTCAAAGCAAGAAGAACTAAGTGCCACTTTAGTTAACTTGATTAGAAAAGGTGGGGAAAATGAAACCTGGTTATCAAGAAAGATAAACAATATTTTAATATAAAAGCACTTCTAGTAGGACTCATAGTTTGTGTTTATTAATACAATGAAAACCAATTAAGTTTTAAAAATGCTCTTTTAATAGATTATTAGATTCTCAAGGTTATATGATTTATCATTTCACTTTGTATGACCAATACATTTTAAATATGTAGTATGTAATTGATTGATGTTTGATTTTTCTAGTGAGTGGATGAATAAATAGATTTTAAAAAGTATATTTACTTTAATATCCTTTGCAATGACCAACTTAATCAATAACTTGGGCAACCATTAAAGTGGCTGAATATTCCCAGTTCATTACGCAAGTTGTTATTGTGACTTGAAAGACAACTACAATGTTATTCATTCTAGCTCTTAAAAATCTTTGGCACTTATATTTTAAAAAATTTGTCTTTGGGGATCTACAACACTGCCCCAAAGTTTATTTTTGCAATGTTTTAGAGTTAAAACACTGCTCATGAAATACGTTCAGTTTATCTGAAAAACATAATGTAGTAATACTTCACTTTTTCCATGAAATCCTAATGGACATTCTTTGTATCACCTCAATTTATTATGAAGTGATGATTTTTTTCACCATAAACTCACATTTTAACTTAGAGTATTTGAATATTTATTGTAAGTCTTTGTCCTATCATCCATCAGACTTTGATAGTAATAAATACTAGCTTAAATCCAAATAATTTGAACAGAAAAGAAAATAAAAGTCCATAATTTCAGATTGGACAAATATATTTTGCTTGGCAGAGATCACATATAACTGAATAACAGAGTGTGTCATTGCAACATAATAAATACAGCATATATATATGTATCTTTGAATTCTTAATATTCTCTTTGTGCTATACCATTCAAATTTTTATTTATAACCATTATATGACATTTAAACAATGGAAACCTTTCAAAGTTGAATTCATTACAGGTATTAAATGAACCCATAATTATACCTTTCTCCATTCACTTGAAGTGACCTGTTATTTGGCACTTTTGGATGGAAATAGTCTCATTCAATTCGTGGAATGTTTTCAACTATATTAGTGTTAGTATGTAGTAACTGCTTTATCCAGACATATAATTCTTAAAGAAATACTGGAATGGAACACCATGAAAATTAATATTCTGTGTTTCCCCTGTAGACCCTTCGAAAGAGGAATTTTATACGATTTTTGCCGAAACCTGATATATGCCTATATAACTTAAGGATCACATTCACGTTATTTCCCATATTACTTAACGCCAAGCCAACACCCTGTATACAATGCTATATTTATTTTAGGTGAACTATAGTTTTGAGGTTTTATAATTTCTTTGCGTAATGTGTATATTTAGAAAATATATACACACGGTTGACAGATGTTCTAACTATTCCTGCTATACAGTATAGCCATTGAGCCTTTGTCTTCGGATCACATAAACATAATCTTATGAACTGTTTTAAACTTCAGGAAATAGATTACTTTATCCAGTATTTCAAATTTTAAAATTTTTTGGCAATATATACATATACAATATTTATACATGTGAAAGGGAATCATAATTGCCTCTGTAAATCAGCCTCAATTAATTTATTCATGTATTTCCCCTGAAAGGGTCCATGACTGCTCCTTCAGTTGTGAGAAACAATGTAGCCAGTGACCTGGCTACTTAGAAAAAAATCACTTTTTCAAAATTAAATCATTTAGGGATGCAATGAATTTTAAAAATACATCAAATTTAAAATTAAAGTGAATGTAACATATATGCGAATGTGAAACATAATAAGAAACATCCCTGTGGTTCTTCTACCCATCCCAAGAACTAGAATATCACAAATGATGTTTCTTCTACTTATATTTTTGCACCGCCCTGCATCCCTCAAAGGTAATCAGCGTACTGAATGTTGTATTTATCTTTTTAATTTTTAAAAATAGTTTTTATCACAAGAAAATATATTTTATAAATTTGATTGATTTTTAACTTTACAAAAATGGTATCAAACTGTATCGTCATCAGTTTTCAATGTTGTATAGCACTGATTGGCAAACTATGAGCTGCAGGCCAAATTTGATTCATCCTGGGTTTTTTTATATGGCCCCTAAGCTAATCATGGGTTTTACATTTTTCAAGAGTTCTTTAAAAAAAAAAAGGACTACGCCACAGAGATTTTACATGACCCACACAGCCTTTAATAGTTATCTGGTCCTTCACAATGAAGGTTTGCCTACTCTTGCTAAATGACATTCTACTGTGTGAATACATCACGAAAGGTAGGTTCTCCTGATGATGGACATTTTTGTTTTTCACCCAGTGTTTTGCTATTACAGCTAATGCTGCTCTGAACACTCTCATAATATGACCTGGTGCACATGTGCAAGGGCTTTTCTGATGTATACTTGATGTATATACACAAGAATATGTGTATACAACTTTACAAGATAGTGCCAAATTGTTTTTCAAACTGATAATGCCTGCTTACTTTCCCATAGCTCCGTCTAAGGGTCCCTCTCAGGCACATCCTTGTCAAATTACTATTGTCTAAACTCTTTTATTTTTGCAAGGTTAGGGAGTATAAAATAGTATTTCATTATGGACTTAAATGGAATTTTCTTAAATACTGAAGAGATTAAGTTTCTTCTCAGGTAAATTACTTGTCATTATTCATGTTTCCTCTTCAGTGAAATGCCTGTTCATGTCTTTTGCATATTTTTCTATTGTGTTGTTTTCTTTATTATTATGGTTTTGCAGATATTTTAAGAATTTGGAATACTAATCCTTTTTTATATTAATGAAATAGCTTTTCCCTGTTTGCGAGCTTTTCACTTGCTTTAGATATCTAATCAATGCACACACACACACATATATCTATATGCATCCATGTACACATATATACAAATTAACCAATGTTTTCTTTCATCTGTAACATTATTTTTTGTTAGGTTAAAAAAAAACTATTACCCTGAAATATCTTCTCTTACATTTTCTTCTAAAACTTTTAAGTCTTTTATCCAGAAGTTAGAAAATTTTTAACTACCAGATGGTATGTATATTTGGCTTTGCAGGCCATATGGTCTCTCTCTCAACTACTCAACTCAGCCATTGCCTCAAAAAAGCTGCCAAAAGAGTTGAACCTTATTTCCTTTTAGCACAAGGCTGGGTAAATATATGTAGCCCTAAGATAAAAACTACCTTAAATTGTGTTTATTTGCTTATGTAAATGAATGGGTGTGGTTTTCTCCCATTAAAACTTTATTTACAAAAGCAAGCTTATCATAGTTTACAGTCCCTCAACTTTATTCCCTCAAAAAAAATATTTTTTTGTAATTGATTTGTTGATATAATTCCAAACTTATTTCTTTTTTTTTTCCAACTCTTTTAAATTCAGTTTCTTCTTTTTATCTTAAAGTTCAGGCTAGCACCTCCAGTTCAATGTTAAAAAGATGCAGTGATAATAGTTATCCTTTTCTTCCTTCGAGTATTTCAATATTATGAGAGACGTTTTCTATAGGTTTCTGATAATTACTCTTTGCTCACCATCCTTATATATATCTATGTATCTATGTATCTTAAACTTTCTATTTGAGATAATTTTGTTTTATTTCCTTAGGGATTTTCTTAAGTGAGACTCTATTGGTGGTAAGTGATGGTTTTCTCAATTTTTCTTTATATACTAAAAGTTTTCAATTTTTCCTCATTTTTGAAAGATCATGTCATTCGGTACAGACTCTTAGATTGACAATTATTTTCTTTGAGCACTGCAGATATTATCACACTGTCCTTGGTTTGCACTGTTGCTTCTACTGTCTTCTGCCAGTCTATGAACTCCTCCTCTATCCATAATCTCTCTTTTGTCCATGAGAGAGCTTCTCTTTGTTTTTAATGTTGTTAAATGTGTCTAGATGTATATTTCTTTAATGTGTGTTTGCTATTCCTTTATCCATGAATTAATATTTTTCATCAGTTCTGGAAAACTTTCAAGCATTGTATTATCTCTCCTCCATTCTCTCCAAACTTTCCTGTTGGAATGCCAAATTAGAAACATTTCAGACCACCCCAAATCTGTTAGGCAAGGTAAATAACACCAGATGCTATGACAAACAACTTTACAATTTTTGTTATTTAACACAATGAAAGTTTATTTCTTACTTGTGCAAGGTCTGTTGTGGATATTCCTAGTTGGGTAGCCCTCCTGGGCCACTGTTCTTCAAGCATTGTTCAAGAGACCTAGGCTACTTTCTTCTGTGGATCTTCTATTTGGAGACTTTAAGTTCACCCTAAAATCACACACTTGGTAGGTGAAAGAAAGAGCATGTAGAAGATCATACAGAATATTTTGGAACTTCTGTCCACATTTCCTAGGCTAGAAGCCAGTAATATATTCTCAACCAAATACAAGGTGGTGGGAGCAATGGGGCACAGCTTCCAATAATTGCTTATATTATCAGAAACTGGTAATTTGAAAATTGCCATAAAACTCTAAAGGAATAAAAATTGCCAAAAAAGAAAGTTGTTTCAAACTTTATGATTGATTAGTTGTATTTTAAATTCAAAATATGTATAAAATCATATTTACCCAATGTGTATGCAATTCTGTGGCTGTTCTTATCCCTTTGAACATCTAGGAATCCTAAATCAACACACTCTATCTCATGAAACATTCCTCACAACGTTTCAATCATGGCTGACTCTGCTAAGGTGAACAGATGCAGTCTTTAAGATATATCTTTTCGAGTATGGAATATTTTTGTTTCATGTAAAAGCAGAGCAAATTATTCCTGGGATCACGTATATTTCCTATGAGTGAACTCATCTCTTTTATCACTCAATTCCTCATGTGCTCTACCAAATACTTATTATTTCCTAAAATAACAACTCCTCACTGAAACTTCCTCTAATTTCATTCTTTCCTCCCATCTCTTTCCATTGACCAAGTCATTCATATCACAATACATACCCCAGAAACACTAAAAGTTGTATGTCATATAAATGTGTTTTCATTGTCATCTTTCAACTTTAAGTTCATCTTGTTATTTTTACCCATTGTGCAATTTGATTTGTTAGCACCTAGGTATTAGTGTTCCTATAAAATTATGGGATAAGTGAGGGTGACTTAGTCCTACAGTGTAAATCTTAATGGTATTTAAAGAACTTCTGTAAAAAAATGCACTTATTTTCTGGAGAGGAAAATTCTTCCCAATCTTTGCCATTGCAATGGATTGAAAGGATAGAGAAGTATATTTTAAGTTTCCATCTTCTGGAAAGATAAACTATCTATAGAAAAAAAAAAAGAACATACAGAAATTTGATTTTCAATGTAATAATTTACATAGGATTTTCTGTGACATTTTTGAAAATTTAATGTTTCTAATACAGGCTTCAACTGTATAAAGTTTAATAAATGGTAGAAACCTGATTAAAAGTAAATTCTTCTATTATTTAGTCTTGGTTACTGAATATACAGGATTTCTGTTTGATCATCTGTAATATAAGGGTCCTGGATCACACATCCCAAATCTCAAATATTGTTTATAAGCCTTGTTGCATAGATTTACACAGGAGAAAGTAAAGGGATTATAATTTTTTTTCTTTGTCATGTTAAAACTACATATACAGGCCAGAAAGTAAATGACAAACAGAGGTTGTTTGATAAAAGCTAGTGAGATATTTGGTGAAAAGATTCTCCCAAGTATTGTCTTGAACCAAAACAATCTTGCTTAAGATCTCTTCAGATTTACTCTGGGAGCAACAGTTTGGTTTATGCACGGTATGAAGTCATGCTACAGTACTGTTGATTATTCTTGATGAGAGAACAGGAAAAAGATGAGAATAACATCCTTCCTCAAGTCACACAACAAAATCTACTGAAGAGTCTGTTTTTCTACTAGACTGTAAACTTCAATGGGATATTGTTTTATTAACTGATATATCTGCTGTGTCTAGTACTCATTAAATGTAAGTGATGATGGTAGTTAAAATAACAATTGCATCTTGTCTCATTATTCCTTTCTTCTAGTGGGGTTGTTACTGAAAAATGAAAGCACTGGGAAGATACTAGTTGAAGGAAGAAAGGAAAGAAACCAAAACCTTAGGTTGCTTCCACCTAGATAACAAGATTATTTGTGAGAGAAGAATCTAGTCCTGTTTCCCAAAATATCTCAAGATATCAGATATGAGAAGTGATACATAGAAAGCACTATGGCAGCAATGTTTCTCAAACCTGAGTGTGTATCAGAATCACCTGGAGGCTTCAGATGACTTCACCTCAACCCCAGAGTTTCAGATTCAGAAAGTCTGGGGTAGGACCTAAGGAATTGCTTTTCTAACAAGTTTCCAGGCAATGCTGATGCTGCTGGCCTGGGGACCACACTTTAAGAACCAATAATTAAGGTATATTTAGCCCTTCCCCAAGTCAAATAATGTACTTGGAATAAGCCAGATCATGGAAAGCTAAAACAAATTAATTTGATTTGTGTGTAGGCTTATGCCAGAGCAGACTGTACTGAAATATTTTAAGACAGTCATGAAAAACCTACATTTAGCTTTTATCAGTAGGATGTTGGTAGCACATGGCATGCATTGATTGACTACTTTTATACCTTGGCTCATGGTTCAATATATTACATGAGGTTCTTTCACGAGAAGCTAAGGGAGAAATTTCATTCAGGCTTCAACGATATATCTTGTTTGTTTTCATCTTTTGAATTATGCTTTAAGTAACTGACCATGTTTCTCTCTTTGTGTTGGTTCCTAGGAAGCTCAGAGACAAATATTTACCCAGTTTCTTATAGAGTATATGGGAAATTATATTGGGTATTTTTGTATTAATTTTACATTTCTCTTATTTCTTTTACCCTGATTTTTTAAATTGAAACTGTTGATTTCCTTTTTTATAGTTTTTTTTTCTTTTTTTGTGTCTTTGTAAGCTTCCTCAGTTATTACTATTTTGTAAATAATTGTAAGATGAGTTTCTAATAAGTCCACTTAGTATAATGTGGTAGCTTTAGGGATCTGCTGCATATTTCCCTTGAGTATTATACTTATTACTTATATTCTCATTTATTCTTTAACAGAATCATTATTAGTTGAGGTTTACCATGAGGGTCATACAGCGTGACTACAATTGTTTTAATATGAGGACATAGCCCTCCAGGTTCAGGATTTTTTCCTTTGCAACGAAACTTGAAGAGTACTTCATAAATCCAAGTGATTCTATTTCCTGTTATACATGTGGAATGTCATATTTATTATTACACAGAAAGATTCAAAAAAGGGGTGGCACTGCTCATACTAGATTATTTTTGTTTGTTCAAGTACACCGTGTTTATCTAGCAGAGGGAAAGATTGCCAAAATAAATGAGAATGGGTGTTGTTTTTGTTGTTATTGTGGTTCAAGGTTTTCTTGCACACCATTCTCAGTGAAATAGTCTTCATGTATTTCTACAGTCTTGTTGATTTTTTTAAACAAACACTGAGTCAGATAGAGGGAAATCATTTCTATATTTCATGTAGACAATACATATGTTTTCTATTAAAATTTGGGTTTTTTTTGTTTTAATTGAGGAGATTAATTTACTAGCATGTTTAATGTTTCTCTACACTGTAATTTGTTTTTAATTACACATGAATACCATATGTAGTCCATTGACACTCTATTAATTCTTGGAAGTAAATTTACTCACCACTCATGTCATTTGTATCATGGGGTGTGTGTTTCTTGTTAAGTGATTCATTTCTAATTTCTAGATAATTAGCTAATTAAGGGCATGATCCTAGGGTTCTTATGTAAGAATAACACCCACTGGCTTAAAGACAGCGGGATTTGCTTTTATTGTGGATTATAGTGCTGAGTAGCCTCATCACGTATTTTTTTTCCCTGATTAAAATAGCATTCATATTTGTGAATGTTCACCTGTTAAAATGGACTTGTTAAACAAGCTTGTTGATTTCTATATTGTAAAAGTGGTTAGCTTAGCTGATGGCAGGTGCTAGAGCATCGTGTGGGTTGCAGTTAGCACCACTGATGTACCGTCACCACTATTCCTACCTCCATAACCCTGGCCAGGCACCTTTCAAATGTCTGTTTTAAAGAGCAGAGTTAAATCAGACCAAATATCCGAGGTCAGGAAAATTAACACTATTAATAAGAAAAATGATAATGTTAATAAAAAGCATTTACTTTTCTAGTACTTGCTATACGTCAGGCACTGTTACATATACTAACTCAGTTAATTTTCACCAAAACTCTTTCGAGTTTATGCATAGCCTCATAATAGTGGACCAATAAGATCACATTTTTGTGAATAATGGAGAAATATTTAAATGCCCTAGAAATGCCAGTACTGAAGTCTAATATGTCAGAGTGTGCTTGGCTGACCTGTGATATAAAATTTGAAAAAGAATGACATCATTTTTTCATCTATCATAATTCAATTTGTCAGTGGGTTTTTACTAGGCTGGGAATCAGTATTGTGCAGAGTGAATCAATTGTCAGTAAGCATAATGGGAGAACCATTGCCATTGTCCACTTGGCCAGATATAGAAGGTGAGATTCTCCTTGTTTTACCCTGTGTGCCGAAATAGAAAGGATCCACTGTGCTATTTAATTTTCTATTCCATATTTTACACATTCACATTACCATTTCTTGCTTTCAGGTCATTAGTTCCTCTCATTCAGTCCAATGTGGTAATGTGTGATCTGGGTCACCCTGTCTGTAGCCTGGCTTCCTCTCCTGGTATTCTATTTCACACACCCATGGGCTGAATCTCCCAACAGCACTCCTCTGAGCAAGCAAGTGATTCCCCCAGTTTTCAATTAAAAACCCAATGCATCTCCTGTTCCTCATCCTTTTTCCTCTCCAGCCCCCACTGCCTTGCCCTTCAAGCCATCTACATCCGACTGTATGGAGTTGACCGAATTTATCCGTGCTATTTTTCTGACTTTGATTCTGCTCTGACTTGTATCTGGCAGTCCTCCTCCTCCTTGCATCATTATGGACTAAAATGACACTCCCTCCAAGTCTGAACATCGTCACCTCCTCCACAAAGTCCTTCCTGAATGCCAGCATTCGTAAAGCTCTTCATGCCCTGTGCTTCCATTGTACATTAATTTCCTTATCACCGTACTTATTCGGCTCTGATATATTTATTTATTTCTATAAACAACTCATTGTCAGATTAGGAATTCCTTGGGAATAGGAATGCATGCAAGCACACACACACAAATTCACCTGTGCGTGTCCTAGTAATGGAGGTCCCCAGGGACATTTACAAGCAAGCTGAGTTGTTGTCTGCTATATAAACTGTGTCATTTATTATTTTTAAAATCTTTTTATGTCTTTAAAAAATTTTATGTTTGTTATCCTTTAATTTCACTTTATTTTACTTATTAGCAACTCAAGTGAATTTTTAAGTAGTACATTGGTAGTATTGTATTATTCTGCTTTTATATAACAACCAGCTTTGCTTTTCTCAATTAAATGTAAACTTCTTAATCATAGAGTCCTTGTCTTGTCTGTCATTTAAAAAATTTTTTGTGTGTACTCTGCATACCAAAGTGGCTCAAGAGTATCTCTGAAGTCAGACTGCCTGGCTTCAAATCTTAACCTTCCTTATACCTAAGTGTGTAGCCTTGGGCAAGTGATTTAACCTCTCTGTCCTTCTTATGACATCTGTAAAATGAGGAAAATAACCGAAATACTGCACCAGGTTCTTGTGAGACCTGGATTAAAATATCTGTACCACTGTTAAAATAATGCCATAGAATACGGCCTTAATTTTTTATTTTTTTTTTATTTTTTGGTTCTATATATTTTTAATTATTTTATTTTTTATTTTGAAAGAAGCTTAAGATTACATAAATTCAGAATACTGCTTTTGATAATGCCATTTGTTACTGTGGTGGTTGCTGTTGTGACTCTTCTCCCCCTGCACCCCCCTCTGTGCCTCTGGCTTGTCTGGGTCCGGGACTCCTCGTGGTCCGTAGGTAGTGGAAACTCCCTGAAGTCCTGGCTAGAAGCTCCCAAACACAATCTCTGATCAGTTCCAGATGAAATGCTTCTGCCTGTTAAATAGATCTCTTTGAGTGTTCAAAGGCACCTTTTCTTATAATTATTTCTTAAAATACTTCTATCCCATCTCACTAGATCCCTTCTGTGTTGCTCAGACAAACTCCAAGAAAAGCCTGAGCAAACAGGTAGGCCTTTCAACTTGTACCCTGATGTACAACTAAATCCAAAGCTAATGAAGTTCATTCAGATTAAAAGCACTTCATGTGCCTACGCCTGCTCTTTATATAATGCAGTTAGGAGTAGAAAATTCATGGTATTTCATGCCTACTTATATGCTTTTCATGTGAAAAGATAGAGTATAATAAAAGTCAAGGATTACTCATGTTAATTTATTATACTTTGCTGATATAGTCACATCAAGGGCTTAAGAAATATACTTCAACAGCAGTACAAATGGAGGAAGGATGGTTTAAGACATGGTGCATAAATGCTCTCCTTCCTGCTGCTTTTAGTGACACTTCATTTAGAAATACACTCTCTTTCATATGGATAATGTTTTAGAGTTAGACTTCTTTGGGAAAAGAAACTATAAAATGCATTGAGCTGATTGAGTAAAATAATTTTTAAAATTATCCCCATATAAATGCATCAAAATATAATAAAAATGACAGGTAGATACCCTATAATTCTCATGAGCATTAATGAAATTTCAAAGGAAATGTATTATATGGATCAATTTAGTTTATTTAACACATTTTGCATAAAATATTTAATTTTAATTGGGAGGGTTTAGTGCCTTTGAAATTATAATTGGAACATTTATATTTAAATAAAACACAATAAAATTTGAGCTGCCTTTTCACTAAAAATAGGTTCTTAGAAATAGCATCTTTGATTTGAACTGATAAATCCTGATCATTTAGATACACAAAATACTAAGTTGAGTGTGGGTTGGTGGTGGAATGTAATCAATATCCAGGGAATTGGTAATCACATTAGACATTATATAATAGCATATATGCATGCATGTCAAGTTAAGTAACTATACAAATCAGTATACAAGGCAGACTATGTCAGGAGTGCAGATAATAAGTGTTAGAAGAATTCAGAAAAGAAAAATATTGCGGTGGGTTTGAAACAACTGCCAACCTTCAAGGAGGAGATAATATTTGAGCTGAGAGTTGATTACATTTAATAAGCAGAGAGAAGGAAATAGGTACAGCAGATAGAAAGATGTAATGAACAGAGAGAGAATTGCAAGGATGCAAATGAACTGTAAGGGACATGGGCCTCTTGCAAAGCCTGTTACTTATATTGTAATATTTCTTTTCCTCCCTCCTTCCCTCCCTCCATCCCTCCTTCCCTTCCTTCCTTCCTTCCTTCCTTCCTTCCTTCCTTCCTTCCTTCCTTCCTTCTTTACAATAAGACCTTCCAAGTTGTATAAGCTTTAGATTCAAGAAGATCTCAATGTATATTTGGTAATGAACCACCATGAATGGGGGGGAATTGTTTATTGTTAGGACAATAAATAGGCTAGTCTTGATTGAGCAGAGGATCCATGCTAAAGAGTCCCAAGGGAATGATTGGAAGGGTAGGTTAGGGCCAAATTATAGAAGCCATTCCTAAAGTACTAAATTATTTCAAAATGTATTCAATATGTAATGGGAAACCACCAAAAGATTTTAGGGGAATAAATATTTATTAAGCCATCTTCTCTCTCTCTCTATTCAGTGTCTCATGTGACTCATGTAGGCTTAACAATAATCATATAATACATATTGTCCTGATTGTAGTGAGGGACTGTATAAAATGGCAGCTTCTCGCTAAACTGAGAGGAGTACGTCAGACCAAAGAATGACTTGGACAGGTCCAGCTTGGCAAGTAAGTGAGCATTTATTGGGGGCTTCAGTGAAGTCTTCATTTTCAGCAGCAGTAGGAAGGACAACAGTTCCAAGCTCAATCGTGGCTGCAAGTGAGGCATAAGCATAACTAAAAGAATGCCGCACTTTGCTCAAGATACATACATACATTTCAAGATGTTTATCAAGGCATGCAGGGGTGCATGTGACCTCTACAGAAATGTTAGTATTGTTCATGCAAGGAGAAAAAGGTCAAATGGTTACAGTTTTACTAATTTTAAGATCTACTAATTCTTGGGAATTTGTTTCCTGAGGCATGTCTTATGACTAGCTGAAGTTAGAAGAGTTTAATTTAAGGAAAGGGCAGTAAGAGTTGGATGATGCTAAGTTATCTATGCCACACATATCATAGAAGGACCTGAGACTCAGAGAAGTAGTTTCTCTGAGGTCACACACACAGCAAGTATATAGTGGAGCTGGGACTCTACAACACATCCTTCCTACTTTTATACCCACCTTCACCCTATTCATTCATCAGAAGAGCAAGAAGATGAATCTAGTGATCACAGTCAAAATAAGGTGAGTGTGAAAAGAAAGAAGGGAGAACCAGGGAGCAGAAGACCAGATAACAATAGACAGTAATCTCAAGAAGTAGATCATATAAAGCATATCTAAGCCTTTCCTGTTTGGGAAGCAATGAAACAGCCAAAAGAAATATGAACCTTCAATAAAATAACATTTTATTTTTGTAAAAATAATTCTGTATTAAAACCATTCCAAATCACTGCAGTATACAGCTAAAGGAACAAAGAGGAAGCAAATTTAGTTGTCTAAAATATCTGTCTACTTCTTGATTTGCTAATATTTTTAACTATAAAGATGTGGTGACCTCTTCCTAATAATGGAATATTATCTTGTTCTCGTGATATTTCTTATATTATACTTGTATTATAATTAATTTTGAACATATTTTACTAGATTATACCATTTTTGAGGGCAGGGTCCATGACTGGGATATTTTAGCAGAACTGAACTGATTGTTTCATGCTATGTTAATGTCTACATGGTATATTCCATCATGGTTGTTATCATATATAATTGAGGGCTTCCAATAAAGGAAGTAATGTTTTTGAATACTCAAGTGATATGAAGTAGTTGAGGAAGAAGAAAAGAGGGCTTAAATTTAATCAACAATCAGGTCAAAGGGTTCCAGAAAAGAGATACATACTGGCCCTGCTTAATAGAAGTCATTTGGCAGCCAAGTGACATAAAGATGTCAAACTGGACCATTTGTACTTTGGATGATCTTGTGATTACATTGGGTCTTTGTTTTATTGAAAAGACTAACTCAAGATATTTAAAAAATTTCACTGGTGTCCAAAGTACACTGTACTCTCCATCTCATGGAGATATTGATCTTTCAAATACTAAGATCAAATTATATTATCCCTCCCTTTATGAAATATATCCATTATCTCCCCAGTACTTATATTATAAGGAAGCAGAATAGTGATTAGGAGTGACTTGCCTTAGGAAAATTGTGTTTTTTTGTTTTTTGTTTTTTTAAATAAGCCTCAGTTTCTATCTTTCCTCACTCATACAATTCTAATGAGAACTAAATTAGGAAGCAGGTGTGGCTCAATGGATAGAGCTCCCGTTTACCATGCGGGAGGCCCCGGGTTCGCTTCCCCGTTCGCTTCCGGGGGCCTCCTTGTGAGGGCAGGCCGGCCCGCGTGGTGTGGAGGGCTGATGCTGCAGGACCTCACAGCAAGGGGGAGATAAGCAGACACGGAAGAAACACACAGCGAATGGACACAGTAAAATATAAGCAGCAAGGGGGGGATAAATAAATAAATAAATAAATCTTTAAAAAAAAAAAGAACTAAATTATGTGAGCCACATAAGTGCATAGAACAACTAACATCAACTGTTAGCTTAGTAATATTACTAAGGAACAGAACTGACCTCGTAATTCCTGGTAATTTCTTGAAAATATCATGTTTTCCCATACTTCTATGTATTCTTCTTACAACACCTCCTTCCTTATTCTTGTACAACCTCCTCCTATTTCTTTTCATGACAAGTTAGTACTAATCCTTCAGCTCTCAGATAACTCCTTATCTCCTCTACTATACTTTTCTTACCACTACAGACAGAACTTGGTGCATTCCACCATGTTCACACAGTGCTTTGTGTACATTCTCCTGAAAGTACCACAATATTAGGTTAAATTGTTTTTTTTTTCTGGTTTTATATTCTCGTACACATAGTTGGTATCATGTCAATATTTTCAAATGACTGAATAACAAATCATAAGAAGAATGATGGAAAGAAGAATGAAGGAAACAAGGAAAAAAAGGGAAACAGTTTTGATCTCTTTCTACAATCTGCTCTTAGGACTTCCTTGTTTGCCTATAATATCTTTTCACACTGACCATCTGACTCAGGGTGATGAAACTTGATAAGGTATTTGCCTATAATCTTCTTAAACTTGAGAGCTAAGCAATATATGCAATTCATATATTCATGCACAATTTAATTGTTGCATATAAACCAGAAAAGAGCTGTAGATCTTGTGGCAGAATTTGAGATTGAGATAAATGTTGGCTGAATCTTCTAGAATTTTCTTAAATGTTCTTATTACCTTTCATGAAATATTAGATACCTCTAAAATATTATATTAGCTATCCAATCATGTGTTAAATGTTTCCATAATTTTCAAAGTGAGACCCAAATAAAGGCTACCATATCTATTTTCTTATCAATGCCTTCATGCAGACAATTCCTGGATATCCTACAAATAAGAGATCAGGAAAACCACTTTCTGGAATGATGTTATATTTCTCATATGAAAAGACATCAATTCTGGATAAGTAATTCATGTTGCTGCTTTCTGAATGACTGAGTCTCCTTAGCTAGTTTGTTTCTTGGTCACCTCCTCTGCAATCAGTTTAAAACATGGTTTACTATTGGCTCCTCTGTAGTTGACTATAACACATGGGAAATCAGAAAACTACTGCATCATTTATATTTCCAAAGAAGCTGTACAATATGCATAATGTGTACTCTGCCACGAGAATGCTTAGAATACCTGTGTTTTATATTTTCATTCCACGTTGTGCAGACAAGTGATAAGCTAACACTTTGGGGCTATGTTAACCATGATATAATTAAAGATATAAGCTTAACCTTAGAAAAGAGAAATACTTGAGGCTAATGGTCAAGAGCCAACAAGCAATTGAACTTTTTTGTTTATCTTTGTAGAATTAAGCTTTAATTTCAAACATTAATTCCATCTCCATTATACTATTTATGAAGTGAAGAAATGCCCTCCTTTTATATACAATGTTAAAAATCTTGATATTATTTTTGAATTTTGATGAGGTTATTGAAAAGAATTGGAAGAGGAGAAAGAGAGTTAAAGAGAGAGAGACAGAGAGAGAGAGAGAGAAAGAGATCTCCTGTTTCACGGATCATTTTTTTCTCCAGACCCATGGAATTAGCATCATACACATATTGCATTTATTTTCATTTTTCAGACATTTTGGCCCATTAAATTATTTTTTATCAGAAGTGAATTTATGTTTTATCATTAATTTTGTTCATTGTTGATTGTGTTATCTGTCTTCCTTTGCATGAGATTTTTGCATGTGCTTTGGTATTTGTATTTTCAGGCTCATTTTAAGTAGGAGATTTTGTTTTGTTTTGTTTTTGGTTTGGTTTGGCTTTATTCTAGTGTAGTATTGTTTTCTTTTTTCCTTCACTTAGTTCTTGGTCACAAGCTGGTTCTTTTTCCTTCTGCCTCCCTAGGTCCAAATTTGCATAAAACCATAATACAGATAGCCTGAATTCCACCTCCCTTGATGAGCTCAGAGCCCTGGGACTGGAACACAGGAGCTGAGACCCCACCTTTACTGCCAACTTCTGGCCCAGGAGCCCAAAAGTCATTCATATTCAGACCCTCTCTCCAATTTGAATTTATGTTCCTTTTCTGGTCTTAGGAGAGGTTTGTTTTGCTTTTGAGCTAGGCTTTGTCTTACTGTTTTATTCCTTTTATATTTTATATATCCACCACTCTTAAAGATTGAAGCATAGGCATGTATCAAAACAGCTACTGAGAGAGACTTTTGTTGTCAAGGGTTCTTTGATACTGAGTCATCGACTGGAAACAGGTTAACTATCCTCCAATGACTCAGTGTTTCTCAAATTTTACTATATCCAAGAGTCACTACAGGAATGTGTTACAAAGCAGACTCCCAGACTCCACTTCCAGAGATTCTGATTCAGTAAGATTGTTGTGAAGCCTCGGTATCTACATTTTTAATAACCTACCTAAGTGATTTAGTCTTTTCCAACAATGAATATAGATTCTCAGAAAGGCAGTAGCTAGAATACATTGCAATTGAAGCATGAGATGATTGGTCGTAGTAGCATAGATATAGTTCTACTGTCCTGTATTTGACAATATTTACATGGCCCCAAAGATTCAGGACATCCTGTGAGGAAGGGAAAGAAATAGGAAACACAGACTGTTGAGCATGGGTTCATTGTGAGCCATAAAGAGGAACATAGCCAGGGCAATCAGTAGTGTGCTATGTAGCATGGTGACCAGAAGGAAATCTTAGATAGGAGATGCAACACACATGAAAAAATCCGTATCTGTTTAATATAGTTTCCCATTAATTAAGCATCTTTATAGAACTTTGTAATAAGAGTGCTTGGCTGTGTATTAGTCAGGGTTCTCTAGGGAAAGAGAATCAACAGGAGATATCTGTAAATAGTATGAGATTTTATAAGACTCTCTTATGTGACTGTGGGGATGCACAAGTCCAGGTTCTGCAGGCAGGCTGCAAACCAGGGCCTCCAATGAAAGTCCAATGAAGGTCCTTGATGAGTTTCGGGGAGATGCTGGCTGTCCAAAGATGAGCTGGGAAATTCTCTCTGAATGCTGAAATCACTTCCCCTTTAAGGTATTCAAATGATTGGATAAAGCATCACTCATTGCTGACAGTAATCTTCCTGGTTGATGTAGATGTAATCAGCTATCTATGCAGTAAATTCACTGATAACTGAAGTCCAAAAATGTCCTTGTATTGCAGTTAGCCCAGTGCTTACTTGACCAAACAACTGGGCACAATTACCTGGCCGAGTTGACACATTAACCTAACCATCACATCCTGTAGTCCAGAAATTTTCTCGAGTGCTGGGAAAGGTAGAAAGAGAACAGGCCACTGAACAATATTCTGTGAAACAATCACCTATGGGAATTCACACACACAAAAAATGGTATGGATTAAGGTGTTATATTTAAATGGAAACAATTAGCTAATAAGCATCTTAATAACAGTGATATGAAATAATGAAGAAACATTAGATAACAGGCAACTGATGAATTCTTAAGTGTACTGATATGAAAGCTCTCAATGACCAAGAAAATGGCAAAACTTTCTTTATCTATTTGCATGCCACTCCATTTTATAAATTATAAAATTAGTGAGCAACTAGTGTCTCAGGATCTTCTGACTTGCAGTGGCTAAACCAATATCAAAAATCAGTGCATAGGAGCAGTACCTAGCCCTGGGAATTAAAAATCAGATTATTCTTCAGTAGTGAGTATATATGTGTGTTTGTCCCTTTGCCAAATGATGTCTCAAAGAGTTCTAAAAATGAACTAGGTATGATCATTCCTTAACAAGGTAGATATTAATTGCTATAAAAATTTCTGTATGCCTACTGCTCTCTAAATCATTTTAGTATATGAATGGAAGAAAAGGCCCCAAACGTGCTTGGCTTTTACATAGCAATCTTTCAATGGGCCACTTCTGGGCTCATGTCTGGGCTTGACTAGACTGAGGAAAAATTAGAGCAGTTTCTCTATAGCTTCAGCTATAGTCTGCACTGAGGCACACACTCCAGATGAACATATCTGGGATCTTCCCATAAAAATTTAGACTTGGCAAAAACAAAATAACAGGTGTTTTATAACTTGGGCTCATATTTTTAGTTTGAGAAAGAGAAACTGTAGATGACACTCTGTGGAAAGTAGCTCTGAAAGAAAGAAAAAGTTTATATAGTGAACATACATGGGAGAATTTCAATTCATAGAAATACATATTTTGGTGACTGCTGTCCAGGTATATGCATTCAAGAAAAGAATATAAAAGATAATTTTTTAAAAATAATAAGAGTGAGGACAGTGCTTTACTGTCAAATTTATCTGAAGTATAAGAAATGTGTTTCATCTTATACCAGCAAAATGTTTCATATATTCAAAAATGTCTTTTTTTTTAACCAGGAGTCTGATGTCATCCAGTTTTCATAAATATGGTGGTATTTGCCAATTAACCCGGGAAGTAAAAGTCAAATTAAGAGAAATACCATGCCTTTGAGTGAAAAATATGGTGTTAATGTATAAACATTCCATGTTAGAAAATTAATATTTTGAAAGTGTTTGAGTGACTCCATGTGGAGGCAACATGCTCAGTGGTTAATGCATGGGGGTTTGCAGACACACCTTGGGTTAACTGGATCCAGGCTCTATGGTTATATGACCTTGAGGTTTTTGGCTTCTTTTCTCCTCTGGAGAATGGGGTTATTGAAGAGATTATGCAAGATAATGTAGGTAACATCACTTGGCACAGAGCCTGACTTCTGACTCCATTGGAAGTGTGGAGGACAGGAGGGCCTGGGGTGGTAGTGGTATTAAAGGGGGGCTCAGTAGGAAGAAGTCATTAAATTCATTGTCTTATACACCATGCCCTGTTCTAGGTATCAGCTATCAAAACACAATGATTAATTGTCTTAAAGCCAGAAGATAGAAATACAGCGTGGTGGACAAAGAGCTTTGTTCCTCAATGAAGGACTTGTTGCCCCAACTGCTAGGCATGCAGTGAATAGGCAGCTTCAGCTGTCAGGGTCAAGGTTTACCCTTCTCTAGATAGTCCACATCCAATGACTGGTGGCTGCATCGGTAGAAAGCCTGGGCTTTCCAGCTTGGTGGGCCATTTATTCCAGGGGTTGGTTAAGGTTTTGTCAGGCCTTCACACAGTTCGACTTTGTCCTCTAGCCAGTCCTGTTTCCTCCTCATCCGTTCCACAGATGTGGATCCCTAATACCCTGTACTCCAAATTCTGTCTCAATTGGAAATTCCAGAGAACCCAATCCTTGACAGAGAGTAAAAATTTTGGCAACCATGGCAGTGCTTTGAACTACTGAGAAGCAGGTACACTATACACTGTCTTTCAGTATATACTTCCAGGCTTTGTGGGGCTTTTGAGTAGAAAGTTTGTGAAGTTCATAAAATAAAGTGGCATTAAAAACCTCTGTGAATGCTTATCCAAATATGCATAGTGCAAATTGTTACAAAACAATGCCTCTATACCCAAGTCACACAAACAGTGACTAGAGCCATAAACAAAAGGATGGTTATGAGACAGAGATAAATGGAAGCTATTGTTGTAATGATCATATTGAAAAATTTTTACAATAGCAGTGATAAAGTTGCATTGGCCCATTGCATTTATTTTTCTGTCTTCTGTTTTTAAGTGTGGACTTTTGCTAGATGGCATATGAGTTGGGACTATAATTTCTGACCAAGGAATTTTGTGAAAATTGCTAATCTTTGATATTAATGCTCAGATGATGGCACAACTGTGTCAATAAATGTCTGCATATTTTGTTATCAATATGTAGATTATAAAAATATTAATAAAATATCTGTGCCCTTAGCCAATAATGTGCACCAAAAGGATTCGGATGTCTTATACTTGTTAATTGTAGCAGAATTAATTGAAGTCAGAGCATAATACAAGGTCAAGTGTACCATGGTAAGTGATCAAATATCGGAAGTTAAGGTTGAGGGAAAGACGGTGGAGTAGGAATCACCAGGAATCAGTCCCTTCACCAGAGCAACTATTAAACAGGCAGTAACTGTCTGAATTAATTATTTCAAAACTCTGGAGTCCAGTAGAATGCTGTACAGCATCCAGAGAAGAGCAGGAGGAAGAGGCTGATAAATTGTGGTAAATATCAGTAAATTGCTATCTCTGCAACAGTTACCATCACCCATCCCCAACTCTCATGACAGGCAGCAAAGTGTGGCCTCTGATGTCAGAGAGGGATAAAAATCTAGTTCCCCAAGATCTGAGGAAGAGAGCAGAGTCTTATTGCTGATCACTGTTTTGAGTAGCTAGTTCAGATCCTGCGGTTACAGCTCAGAGGGAGCAATTGTTCCAACCTACCTCAGACAAAGGTAGCAGAGAGAATTTAAAATATTATGCTTGCTTAGAGTGGCAGATGACAGATGAAGGGCTGTACTTGAAGGGCAGGTGCAGAATCCAGAAAGCATAGCTTTGAGAAGCCGTAGAAGAAACTCCTGGTGCCCTTCCTGGCCTCTCTCTCATTCCCCAGCCAAGGGCAATTTGGAGCTCCCTTTGAGGGTCCATTGCCTCCTTCAGGCTGGGAAAGACTGATTTAGAAATTCTTCTCCAGCATGCACTCACTCCCAGATTTTGCCCTCCAGGCAAAAGCAGCTTGTGATAAGGAAAGCCATGTAAGAAACAGTTGAGGTGGGTGGCCTGGGGCAAAGGCTTAACTATTTTAAATCTGGCAGTGGAACATCTGGAAGAAGGAGATCTGTGTCCTAGGAGGTAGGGGAGGCATTAAAGCTTCTGTAAACAAGGGAACTTCTAAGAGCACTACCAAACAAAAACCCAGGACAAGACACAGGCCCAGAAAAGAAAGGCAGAACCCTGCACTTTGCATTCACTTTGGGCTGACTTTTCTGAACTCTGAAAGAGAGCACCAGCCAATGCTTGGTTTTGAAAGTTCTAGACACTGAAGAAAAACTTTTTCAAATCACCAGCTGGATATAAATGCAATAAACAGACATCTCAGGGAATAAATTCCATAGTTAACATTTTAAAATATTAAAATGTACAATGTGCAACCAAAGATTACAAGACAAACAAAGAACAGGAAGTGATGACCCATCCAAAGGAAGAGGATAAAAAGTCAGAAAAACATCAACAAAGAAGACAAAACTATGGACATACTGGAAAAAGACTTTAAAAGAACAATCTTCAATATGCTCAAGGAGGTGAAGGAAAATAGAGAAAGAACTAAATGATATCAGGAATACAATGAATGAACAATATGAGAATCTCAATAAACAAATATAAATGTTAAAAGGAACCTAACAGAACTGCTGGATTTGAGGACCACAATAACTGAAATGGAAAATTCCCTGGAGTGTTTCACCAACAGCTTAGAGCTAGCAGAAGAAAAAATCAGTGACCTCAAAGACAGGACAATTGAAATGAATCTGGGTAAGGAGCAAACAGAAATAAGAATTTAAAAATATGAAAATAAACTTCGAGACCTCTAGAACACCAACAAGTGTACCAATATGCACATTATGGAATATCCAGAAGGAGAAGAAAGAAAGAAAGAAAGGGGCAGAAGTAATATTCAAAGAAATAATGACAGAGAAATTTCCAAATTTAGCAAAAGATGTGAATAACACATCTAAGAAACCCAGAGAACAAAGCAGTGTAAACCTGGGGGAAAAAAAAGTCCTATCATATATTAACAAACTGTGGAATGTATAGGACAAGCAGAGAGTTCTGAAAACTGTAAGAGAAAAACAATGTATTATATACAAGGGAATCCTGATTATGTTAAGTGCATTTCTCATTAGAAACCATGGAGGCAAGAAGGTAGTTGCCCTATCCAGTGAGGCTTTCTTTAAAATATGAATGAGAGATTAAGACATTCCCACATAAACAAAATCTGAGGAAGTTGATTACCACTAAATCTTCCCTACAAGCAATGCTTAAAGGTAGTTCTTCAGAGTGAAAGGAAAGGGTGCTAGACTGGTTCAAAGCAACATAAAGAAAGACCTGCATGGGAAGCTGATGTGGTTCAAGAAATTGAGCTCCCGCTTACCACATTGAAGGTTCCTGGTTCGGTTCCCGATGCTTCCTGAAGAAGACAGTGAGCTGGTGCAATGGGCAGTCACAGCAAGCTGATGCAGCAAGATGATGCAACAAGAGACACAGGAATAAAAACACAATGAGAGACACATTAAAACAGGGAATGGACTTGGCTCAAGTGATTAGGTGCCTCCCTCCCATATTGGAGGTCCCTGGTTCAGTTCCCAGTGCTTCCTCAAGAAACAAGGAAGCCAAATAGACACAGCAAGTGCAAATAATGAGGGGGTGGGGAGAAATAAATAAATTAAATAAATCTTAAAAAAAAAACAAAAAAGAAAGAAAGGCCTGCTGTAAAGGTAACCATTTGGGTAATTATAAATGCAGGACTATAGTACAGTATTTTTTGGTATGTAACTTCATTTCTTACTTCCTAAGGTTGCTAAAATACAAATGCATAAAAAATAATGGTAAATCTATGGTTTTGGATATATAATGTACAAAGATATAATTGTAACAAGTACAAAAAATGGTGAGGAGATGGAGAGGTATAGGAACAGTGTATGTGTATGCTATTAAAGTCAAGTTGGTATAAAAATAAGATTGTTATATAATTAAGATGTTAAACTTTAACCCCATAGTAACCACAAGGAAAATATATGGAAAATATATCCACCTAGAAATGAGAAGGGATTCAAAATGGTTCAATTAAAAAAAACAAATAAATATGGAAATAGGCACTAATGGAAGAATTGAGTGACAAAAAAGATGCAAAATCTACATAGCAAAATTGTAGAAGAAAGTCCTGCATTATCAATAGTGATCTTAAATATAAATGTATTAAACTCTTCAGGATAAAAGCAGAGATTGGCAGAACAGATTTTAAAAAAAGCATGATCCAACTACATGCTGTTTACAAAATGCTGACATTAAATTCAAAGACATACATAGGTTGAAAGTGAAAGGATGGGAAAAAATATACCATGAAAGTAGTACCCAGAAGAGAGTTGGAGTAGCTATACTAATTGTTTTAGTTTGCTAAAGGCTGCTGGTAGCAATATACCAGAAATGGTTTGGCTTTTATAATGAGAATTTATTAGGTTAAAAGGTTCTGAGGCTGTGAAAATGTCCAAGTCGAGGCATCATCAGAAATGCTGTTTCACCAAAGGTTGGCTCTGGTGATCCTAGACTCCTGCCATGTGGCAAGACACAATGGCAGTTCTGCTGGTCTGGGTTTTTCACTTCTCTTCAAGACTTACTTTCTCTCTGAGCTTAGCTATGGGCCATCAGTCATATGGCTCATGTCTCCCCTCTCCCACAGGCCTTTCTCTTAGCCTCTCAGGGGCCTCTTTTCCATCCCTCTGTGCTCTGCTGATTCCAGCCTCCACCCTCCAGGACCTCTCTCTCAGCCTCTTGGGATTTCTCTGTCTCTGCTGCTTTTTTCTGTGTGTCTGCTGCTTTCACTCTTCCATTTATAAAGGACTCCAACAAGAGGACCAAGACCCACCCTGGGTCACACCTTACTGAAGTAATCCAATCAAAGCCCCCCAATTGAATCCAGTCTAATCAAAGGGTCCCACACCCACAAGAATGGATTAGCTCTAAAAACATGATCTTTTCTGGGATCCACAAAAACTTCAAACTGTCACACTAATATCAGATAAAATAGACTTTAAGTAAAACACCACTATGAGGGACAAAGACAATAATTATATACTGATAAAGGGATCAATCTAATAAGAATATATAACAATTATAAATATATATATACATCTAACAGCAGAGCCCCCAAATATATGAAACAAATACTGGCAGATTTGAAGGTTGAAATAGTTCTACATTAATGGTAGGAGAATTTATACACAACTTTCAATAAGGGATAGAACATCTAGAGAGAAGATGAATAAGGAAATAGAATACTTAAATGATACTCTAAACCAACTAGACCTAACAGACAAATATAGAACACTTTACCCAACAACAGCAGAATACAAATTCTTTTCAATTGCAGATAGATCCTTCTACAGGATAGATCAAATACTAGCTCAAAAAACAAGTCTGAATAAATTCAAAAAATATTGAAATCATGCAATGTATCTTCTCTGATGACAGTTGAATGAAGCTAGAAATCAGAGGGAGAAATAGAATAATCACAAATATGTGGAAATTCAAATCTAGAATATAGGTTACTAGAGGATGTGGTGGGAGTAGGGAATAAGGAGGCAATGCTTAAAATTACAGAATTTCTATTTGTGATGATGGAAAAGTAATGAATGATGGTGATGGTAGTACAATATTGTGAACATAATTAACGGCCCTGAAGTCTATATTTTAATGAGGTTAAAAGGGGAAATTTTAAGTTGTATATATGTAACTAGAATAAAAATTGAAGAAAAAAAAACAACCCAGGGGACTGTATACCACAAACAATGAACCCTAAGTTAAATCATGAACTGTAGTTAATGGTACAATTATAAAAATGTGCTTTCATCAATAGTAACAGATGTGCCACACTAATGCAAGGTGTTAATGACAGGGTGGTATATAAGAACCCTTTATTTTATGCATGATTTTTCTTTAACCTACAACTTCCCTAATAAAAAAGAAAAATAAGAAGTCAAAGTTGGGTTGTCAGACTGGGTTTGGCAAGAAAATGATGGTGTTCTTACAGAGAAGACAAAATTACATAGAAGCAAGATCAGGAATCTAGAACTATTCAAGGTAAAAAACATATTCAAGGTAAAAAATGCATGGCTGTAAATAAAAAGGGATAGAAGAAACATGATATTCACAGACAGATAAAAGTAGTCATACTATTAATAATGATATGTAATTGAGCATTTACTATATGCTTTACATGGATGAGGTATCTACTATTATAACTCTTATTTCACTAGGCATGGAGAAGTTAAGTAATTTAGTCAGAAACACAACTAATGAGATGTGGAAGCAGGAGTTTAACCTATAAGCATATTCCAGAACCAGTGCTATTGACCATGATTCCTCACTGCCTTTCCATGGAACAAGCCAAGAACCAGATTGCCAGCAGAGAGAGGAGAGGGGAGAGAGAGGAGTGACTTATAATAGTTAACTCTACTGGTAGTATTTCTGTCATCCAACAATGCTTTATAGGTTGACCCTCTATTGTTAAGTCCAATTTTTTTTGCAGTGTCCAGACACATAATTGATATATAATTGCCATGCTAAAATTATATTTTATTCTGTGTGTATATGCATTACTTTTATGAAAAGATAATCTTTGATAAGTTTTCATTACGCAAAAATTGCTACTTGTGTGATCCCACTTCTGTAAGTTGAGGTCATTTCTATAATAATATAAAACTGCTTTTTATAATATATTCAATATATCATCTATAACATGTAATGAATATATTATATCATCTTTAATATTATAGGTCTTAATGAACTTCATGAAGGAGATAAAAATTTTAGTTATAAATGATGGACCCTACTACACAAAAAAATATATATACTATCCATTGTACAGTTACTATAAGCATATAAAACAAATTACTTAGACTTGGTTTTAATATGAATTTTCAACCCCAAAATGGATAAAATTCTTCACCAAATGAAGTTAAGAGAGTTTCTTTAAAATGAGTCCATTCCAGATTTTCTCCTTTCTCTTGGGTCAACTGGGTTCTGCTGGTCCTCTTCCCTGTAACTTATAATGTTCTTTCCTTCAGCACCTAACCCCAGCTCTTTGACTTCACCAAGGAAGGAAGTGGTAGCATAGTCCAAAATGAAATGATCCATCCCTTAGCCAGTCAAGCACTCACATAAAATGTGGAAAAATGCACAGGCTTGACTTTACTTCAGGTTTGAGTGACCTATTCCAGTCCACACAGAGTCCTTTATGTGTGTGTGTGGTGGGGAGAAAGTGTGTGGAGATTTAGGCATGTGTTCACTATTCCATTCACTCATCCCTTAGCCTCTGTTTGAACTCCTGGGATCTCTCTAGTGAACATTTCTTGCAGCCATCAATGTCTCCTGTACCTTTCTCATTATCACTGTCCTCCATGGCCCTCAGTCTTTCTAAACCCATTGACTTCCCACATACACACACCTTTTTTATTTTGCCCTCAGTTGTCAGCATGTTTTTTCTGTTTTACTACCACGTAGTTGGAGCAGTTCCACATCCAAACAGGGAATTATCTGTGTGGATTACCTAAAACCCAAGAGCATAGCATGGCTGCCATAGATTATTGGTGGTCCAGGGGGATCTGTCTAATCATCATGTTCTGGGGTGACTGCAAAGGCAGTTTCCTGTATTTTATGTGTCAGCTGTGATTAGAACATGGGTGTTTTAAATGTTGTCCTTAGTCTAACCTATAAGTAAACACTCCACTAAGCAGAAACTTTGGTTTTTTGAAGCACTTGCTGAAAAGGAAAAGAATATCTTCTATGGATATATATACTCAGAGATTACTATTTAATAATTTTTTATTCATTCATTTGTATGTATGTGGTAGGGTAAGGGTGGGGTCTACCCTTGACCACAAACTGATAAACTCTGTGTACATATTTTTTAGAGTAAACTTTAAAAAAACAAAAAAGATTTAAAACTTAAAATGATGGGTTTTTTGAACCAATAATACTAGAACTTATTAAAAATCTATTTATTTATTTATTCTTTCTGGGATTGATCATTTGAAAAATGAAGAGGAAAAAGGAAAATTTGTGTTATGAGATCACTGATATTCTTTCAAACGCTAAGATTCTATGGTAATAGAACACCTTCTGAATGTTGCTTAAGTACTAGCAAAAATTTTGACACATTAATATATTTGGTTTATTCATTTTTTTTCAATTTTTAAAAAATTTTGAACTGTTGAAATGAATTACTATGTAACAGTTTTTTGAATTATGCAATACCTGATTTTATTAGAAACCACTTTATGGGTTCTGGTGAATGTTTGCCCATATTGTGAAGTCATTACACAATCTGGCACAGTGGGCACTTTATATTTAGAAGAAATTTAGGACTATGGTCATATTACAAGTCATAACTAATATATTTTGGCAAAGAAATATTTAAATGTTTATTCTCATTTTATTAAAAATCATATATTTACAGTAGTCCAAAGAGACTATATTTTGTAGTAAAAAGACATCACACTGTCATAATATTCCTTAACTGGAGCTCCACATTAGAAAGACACATTCAGAAGGACATAAGTAAAATGTCTTAGTGGGCAATTTCTAATGAAAACGTGTATTGATAGAGATAGAGATATAAATTTTTCCCTATCAGGACAGCATTGCTTTATCACAATCAAATACAGTAAATATATATATATACATATACTTTTATATATATATATATATATATATATATATGCTCTTACAACATTCATTAAAAATTGGGTTGTTATGATATTAAGAAGCTAGTGATCATATAATGAAAATCCAGATGTAATGGTACAAAAGGCTCATAATTATGCTGCTATAAACATGATAATGTTCATGTGTCTAGAAAGAAAGAGGTGTATGTGATTTTAGCTGCATGACTTCCCTAAAGTCAGTGAGAATCACATGGCTAAACTACTGTACACTCTTTTGAAAAATTATCCCAGAGGGTTCTAATGTGGCTTTTCATGACTTTCTCGTGCAAATTTTCTTATTTTCCTATAGATCTTCTGTGTGGTAGAATAAGATGAATGAATTTGAAACATTACTCTTTAAAAAATTAAAAGCTGTCACTTTAAGAATCTCTGAGATGGTTGACTTATGATATGATTATTTTTCTGGATTCCTAATATGAGTGAAGCAATTTTTAATATATTTTAATGAGAACAAAAAAGGGCATCCAACTGATGAACTATTTTAGTAACAGGAACTATATTTGGCAATTTGATTCAATCCTACAAATTCTTTCTTAGCGTCTATTTTACGCCAGACTCTTTTAGTGCTGTGGCTTTAGGTAAGGGTAAAACAAAGCCCCTGCTCTTTTGCAGTTTACATTCTAGTGGGGAGAGATATAATAAATTAATTAAAAAGAGAAAAAAAGTATTGTTTGGATATTCTATTAGTCATAAAATCACAGATTTCCTATTCTAAAGAGATTTTAAGGACTATTGATTCAGTAGAAATATTCTTGTTTTAATATTTAGTCAATTCTCATTTTAATATTAAGCCAAAACATTCTAGTTTTATAAAATCAGAATTAAGGCCCAGAGAAAAGTTAAAATACTTGAAAGAAGCAGGGCCAGAGCCAGGGCTTATATTCATCTAATATCATCTAATATCAGGAGAGTGCTTTTCAAAATTTCTGAAACACTATATACATTAAAGTATAAGTAAAATTTTATAAAGCAAGAATTTAAAACAGAAAAATCTATGAATGATATGAATAAGGGAAAAGGTGAGGTAAATGGTAATAAAATTCAAACCTGAATATCAGAAAAAGAAGAATTAAAATATGACAAATAAATAAAACAAGTAATATTTTGAAGATCAAAGGACTCTAAGCTAAACGTTTTGCTTATAATTTTTTCTTTCTTTTATTAATTGGTCCAGAAATTATTTGGGGTCGTGGAACTTTCCGTGTCACGACTGTGCTTGCTTAGTGCACATTCACACTCTAAGAGGACTTTAGGAAGGGGTCTCTGAGTTTGCTTTCACACCAAGGAAAATTGGGAAGGATGAATATTGGCAACAGTTATAAGCAAGATTCTAAGAGTGATAAGACAGTGAGAGCACCAATTTTTTTTTGAAGAATTATTTTATTTTTTATTTATTTATCCCCCCCTTACTGCTTGTGCTTGCTGTGTCCATTTGCTGTGTGTTTTTCTGTGTCTGCTTGTCTCCCTTTGTTGTGACATCTTGCTGTGCCGGCTCGCCCGTGCCACGCGGGCTGGCTTGCCTTCACTAGGAGGCCCCGAGAATGGAACCCGGGGTCTCCCATATGATAAACGGGAGCCCAACCACTTGAGCCACATCCACTTCCCTGCACACAAATTTGATGAATCCAATTAGGTAGAATAAGAAAAGAAGAGAGATTTTAATGGTTAATGGCAATTATAGTTACGTATACAATTAAGAAGCATGTCTTCGGCTGCTAAATGAAATCAAATCATGGGCACATGGTTTTCAAACAAATTTTTGATTTTACTTTTTGTTCTTCTTTACAATTGAGAGCAAAAGTTTGTAGAGTTAAGAAGCTTACATGACATGTATCACTTTTTTGTTTTACTTTTTTTGAGCGCATTGTCCATTTTTAAATGATTGATAAAAATTGTTAAATAAGGCAAATACTGTACATGCTGCAGTGTAATGAGGCCTATAAAGCGGAGAGATACTGCTCATCATGATGTTAAAATTAAATGTAGCATTTTTAAAATCCTTGACATAAATAAAGAAGTTATTTCTCTGGACCACTGCTTTTTCCATAAACTCAATGTTCTGTATAACTCACTGCCATAGGATATATTTTATTTTGAGGCAACCCAGTCATTTTCCCTCTATAAATAAGTACCAAATCAAGTCTCATTTATCTAAAAACTATGTCTTCTAAGGTCTGTGATACACTAAAGAGACTCATTAGAAGGGGCAGACTATAGTTCTGGTGGCTTATACACATCTTTTAAGATGAATCTCTAACTTCCTGTTAGATATGTCTGTGATGTTTTCAGTTAAAAGGTTAGTTGGGACATTCCATCTTTACATTCATTTTTAGAAACAACTCCAATGTTAGTGCTTCAGACTCAGGATTCTCTATTTCTCTAGAAATGTGTGGGAGGGGAAAAATATAGAAGAAGCTGTAAGAGTTGAGAACCCAATACACAGATAATATAGGGAAAACAGTTAGTCACATTAGTCATCATATAAAATGTTTTAAAGAAGTACCCTCTTAGGTGTGATGACTAGTCCACACTTAACTTGAGAAAACAGGCTTTCCAGGCAAGTAAAAATGATGAAAGGTGATAGACAATTCATGAATGAATAAATGCAAATGGCTAATAAAGCTATTAATAAATGATCAATATGTTTAGTAACCAAAGGAAACAATGATATATAATAACAAAAACAAAACAAGAATGAAATGAAGGAGTGTGAGGGAAAGGGCAAAAGAGAGAGAGGGAGAGAGGCTGACTAGCCCCGGTATTAATAGGAGCATGAAAAAAACAGACCAATTCAAATACTGTTAATGGGAGTGTAAATTAATACAAAGGTTTTGTTGTGGAAAGTTGTGGTGTGTGTCAAGTATCTCTTTTTTGACCCAGTAATTCTATCTGTAGCAATGTATCCTTTGGAAATACTCAGAGATGCTCATATAGAGTTGTATATAAGGAAAGACATGGCAATGTTATTCAATATGGGTAAAAAATGGAAACATCCTAAATATTCAATAATAAGGCAATTCATTTAAAATTATTATAATCATAAAAGATATTCAATAGTCATAAAATTATAGTTTCAATAGATGTTAAGTGGCAGAAAAATATATTAAAAAGCTACAGAGGAGTACATTTTAATGATTTTATAAAAAAAATACATGCAAAAATTTTAGAAATACACAAAATTATTAACAATTCTCTTGTTTGTATTATGGGTAACATAGCTTTTCTTCTTTATATGTTTCTGTATTGTCAACATTTTATAAATTAAGAGATCAAATGGTTATTATAAAAGTAAAGGCATCTATAGATTAATAAAATATGTCAATAAAATATATCAATATATTTCCCAATATTATCCCAACTTTGAATTTATATTAAATCTTACTTGATATTTGGGAGACATTCTGTAATTTACTGCAGAATTTTTGTCCTAGGTTTTTTGGCTTTTTTGTTGTTGTTGTTTTATAGATTTTTCTGGGGGATATGAAGCATCAACAGTTTATATTATCATTCTTGTGCTCTTTTTGTCAAGTTATATTACACAATTAATGGTCAAGATTCTCATTTTTCAATGATTGCTAATGTGTGTGTGCGTGTGTGTATGTAGCATAAGTATTAACTGGTTCCTTGTGGATTTAGAAGGATTTATAAAACATAACACAATACACAGCAACAAAAATCCAGCCCTGCCAGGCATCTAATTCAGGGGACAGAACCTGGGAGCTTAGGCTGTGGGGCTTCTACGCTGCTGTTTAGGAAAGCACCAGCTCCTGCCCTGCCGTAAAGAGAAGTCTACGGTCCAGGTCTTGAAGCTGTGGGGAACCAGTGGCTTCAGAATCTAACCCACAATCCCAACATTCTTCCAGAACCAACTTCCTTAAACACAGCTTTAACAGCTTTCCTTGGTGCTCTGCAGGAGGCAACACCCTCTTCTGTCAGACTGCAGGGGATCTGTTTTTTAACAAATTAACCCTTATTTCTCAGACACAAAGTTGACCATTATCAAATCTAATATCTGTTTAAGAAGACAAAGAAGACAAGAACAGTTACATGCTATTAAATTATTTTAATGTAACAGTGATAAACTTTACATGGAAGTAAATGGTTGATTTTCACTGTATTGAAAATATAAATAAATTTGCTAATCAGAGGAGGAAAACCCAAGGGAGGTTAGAAGAGCAGTTGTAAATGAGAGCAGTGAGAGACAGAGTGGAAAGGAAAATAGAGATTAAGTTACGGAACCTGTTGAATTGAATCTTATTGTTGTGACTTCACTTAGTGAGACTGGGAAGCCCATGCAGCTATTTGATCAAAAAAGTGATGTTTTATATCCTCCACCTGAGTCACCAAGGTTCTTTGCATGTGGTATATGCTAAAATATGTCTGTAGTTAGTTAAGACTGGAAAGTATGGCTAAATATTTATAAGCCATTCTGTCCACACTAGATCAATTTTAACATTTTATTTTCCTGGATCCATATTCCATAATAAACTTAAGTTCTTCAACACCTTCAATATCTTAAAAAATAGTTCCTTGGTTATTTTATTGTCCAATGTAACATGTGCAGAAGGCGAGTAAGACGAGGTACCCAGATGATTTTAAGGTAATTCAAAGAACAATAGAAGAATAGCTTGTACAGAAATTGAAGTACTATAAAGGATGCTGAGTGCAAGTGCGCAGCAGCCATTTGAATTAGAGTCTTAAGTTAAGAAGAGTGATAAGGGCTGACACAGCTTCCTAGAATTGATAATAAAGACATTAGAGTATTAAAGATAACTAGGGAAAGAGTAGAGAGAAAAGGGCAGAGATATTGAAGATCATATTTTGTAGAAAGTCTGCCTTTAAGGAAGAGCAATTTTTAAAAAAAGACAATCCAGGCTAAATAACATAGAAAAGCTTTCAATGCTTTTATTGACATCTCTTCCACCATCACCCAAATCTCACCGAATTTCATCTTTATAAAGCTCTAACCAGCTGAATCATCTTGCTTTTCCTTGCCCTAGTTCTCTCAATTTCCTACTGTTTTTATGCTACCATAATGTCCTCCTGAATTTTTTTCTCATATTTAATGCTTATGGAAAGTTTAGAGCAATGGCTCGCAAACGGAATTGAGGAGGTAGCCATTTCTCTTGTAAATGTCTGGAGACATTTTTGCTTGTCAAAGCAAAACGCTTGTCAAAGCAAAATCTGGGGGGAGGAAGGATTTCTCCTATTGGTTGAGGCCAAGGTTGCTGTTAAACATTCTGCAATGCACAAGATAGCCCCCACAACAAAGAACTTGAGAAACCTGGTTTAAATAAAGACATATCAAATAACTCCCAGTTTAGATAGTGCTTTGTGAGGAATAGAAGGAGATGATAATAGGTGAAGAAAGGTTCATGTAGAAAATGAACTCCTAGTTTTAATAGTACAAGAACCAGCTAGTGACACCCCCATTTAAAAATACATGTGAACTACATAGATGATGTGACAATGACACATTTTCTAGTGTCCTCTTATGAAGCCAACTGGTCATGCATTTTCTTTTACTCTTATTTATTTGTTTGTTTTACACAAGCTTTTTTTTCCCCCCAGCTTGAGCAAGATTGACTTTGAAATAAAATCCAACATGTTTTCCAGTTGATTTTGATTTAAAGGAGGCCTTTGGTAAAGTGCCTTAGGGTATGCTGGCTATGGCTATTTATCTTTATCTTGGGTAGTTTATATATTTTAAGAAAATGATGAATGGAAGCTTTAAAAAAACTCATTATGGTAATTGATTATTATAGCAAAACCTCAGGAACTTTACAAAAGAGAACTGTATTCTCTTGGTATCTTAGCTTTAAACGAGACATGTAATTAGAAGAATCTATAAACATTTGTCACAGTAAAAGAAGCCTGGTCACTAAGTTTAGAAAGAAACTCTGGAGTAACTCTATTGCCCTGAAATGAGATGACACACAGGAAAGACTGTCATGTATAATAGGAGATTAATATGCACTGTGAAATAAAAGACCACCTACGTGGAACTAATGTAAAAGGTAGCAATAGAAAAACTTGGTTCGTTTCTTTAGAAAGGTTGAAAGCAATCCTTTCCTTACAATGTCTCGGCATTTGTGAACTGAAAAAGATATGTGTCATATAATGACATTTAAGTAATTAATTTCTACTTTTATCTTGTTTTCTATTTTTTTTAAATCCTTAAAGGAATACTAAAAATATGAACTGAGAACATCATGCAAATGTACCCACATGTTCTTCTCACACAA
>JAQZBX010000228.1:36954-127966 GCA_029593785.1 Cabassous unicinctus
AAAAAGTATCCTTGTAAAGTGTGTTGAAGAACATGGCTTAAGTTTCCTAGCCATCTTATATGACTCCTCCTAAATGGAAGGAAGCTGGGTCCCATTGAATCCTATCCTCAGCCACCAGATAAGAATCCTTTCAAATCCCTTTCACGGCTTCCCGATTATAAAACTCAGAGCCACTTTTTCACCACTGGATATGGCATTATGGCACATAACCCCACCAAAATGGAGTTCTACCAACTGTGTAGAACTCTACCCAATGTGCATTTCCTCCAGGATCTAAGAAACTTCTCAAATTAGTTAGAGCTTTGGAGTCTTAGGCCTTCTAGCAAATTCTGGTCATATGGTTAAGTTTAGAGTAGAGAACTCTGGAATCTAAGTCAGCTCCCAAATTGAAAGTTCAGCAAATATGAGAGACTTATTCTGTACTCTCCAAGACCCATAGCAAACTGGAAGTATGGTCTTCAAAGGATGTCAGGAGAACTTCTTAGGAACATGCCCATTTGATGCCATGCAATTAACCTTGGGCAATTAACATCATCATGGCCCATGTATGATTCTGTTTCTCTAGTCCACCGTCATAAGGGAAAACATCACAGCCATGCTCCCTTAATCTGTTATCCTTGGCTAATTCCCCAAATGCAAATCATTCAGTCTATCATATAATGTACTATAAAACCCCATCTCAACTGCTTAGTGCCCTAATTTTCTTCCTTTTACCCTTTTGACACTAACCTTTCTGAAATTATCAGTTCATTAAAAACAAACTCCCTTCTGTCCCATGCTTCTTTCTTCCATAGATGTCTTTTTATAAATTGAAAATTGTCTCTAAATAAAAAAAGACCATACTTTCTTTAAAGAGTTATCATTGCATCAAAACTTATGTATTATGGGTTTTGGGGGGTGAGATGGGACTTCTCCTAGCTTGATGAGTTTATCACAGTCTATTTTCATAGGGTTTGTGAATTTTGGTCATGGCATATAATTTACATTTGCTGTCATTGAGGTTTTTTTCCCCTTGTTTGCTTTAAAAAGTGTTTTCTGCAAGACTTCTGAGAGTAGGGAAGCATTTTTTCTTTCTTTTTTTTTTTTTTTTCTTTTTTAAAGATACATAGACTACATAAATGATAAATAAAAAATGTAGGGCATTCCCATATGCCCCACTCCCTACCCCTCCCACACTTTCCCACATTAACAACATCCTTTATTAGTGTGGTACATTTGTTACAATTAATGAACACATATTGGAGCATTGCCACTAAGTGTGGATTATAGTTTACCTTATAGTTTAAACTCTCCCCCACACAATTTTGTAAGTTATGACAAGATATATAATGGCCTGTATCTGTCATTGCAACATTATTCAGGACAATTCCAATGTCCCAAAATGCCCCCATATTACACCTATCTCTCGCCTTTCCCTCCCCCCAGAACCTCCAGTGGCCACTGCCTCCACATCAATGGTAAAAGTTCTTCCATTGCTAGAATAACAATAAGTCTATGGTAGAATAACAGTAAGCCTACTCTAATCCATCATTCATTCCCCAATCCTAAGGATTCTGGGATGGTGAGGCCTACTCCACCTCTAATTGAAAGGGAGATTAGATCCCATGGGGCAGGTTGATGGGACTATCCGGTTTGCAGTTGTAGACTCTCTCTGTTCCTTGGAATGGTCATTATCCATCATCATTTCCTTATTAGTTGTCCTGGGTGAGTCCAATGAACTGCAGAGTAGGTGTTGCAACTCTGTTGAGATTCAGGGCCCAACTGATACACGGACAGCCCAAAGATTTAAGTCTCTTGGACATAAACGTATCAACTCTAGTACTAACTATAGGTTCAAAAAGAAGGGGCAGAAGAGCCATGTGTAGAGAACCCACAACTGAGTTCAACTCTGTCACACTGGGGAGCACAAATTCCAAAGTAGGATTCACTGGCAGAGCACCAAACTCCTGAGCTGTCAGCCCTGCCTATAGTGTCTGGATGTCTCCAGAGCCCTCAGGAGCCCCGCTATATGAGGCAATATTTACTTTGGCAGTCAATGAGATCCTGCTGAGATGTGCATAAGCATAACCTCTGGAATGATCTCCTGACTTACTTTGAAGTCTCTTAGCCATATAAACTCATTTGTCTTTACCCTTTACCCTTTTTGGTCAAAGTGTTTTTCCACTTGCATTGCTTAGTTGGTGCTTGGTAGTAATCCCTCAGTGCCAGGGACATTTGAGCAACAAGGAGGCTTTCAGGAGGTAACTCTTAGGCAACAAATGATACTAGGCTAAATTTCAACTTCAAAAGAAAAGATTCATAAGTACAGTCATCAATATCATGGGCCTGTCAATGGACAATCCTCCTTCACTAGTCATTGCCCCATACTTGGCAGATTCTTGCTGTCCCATTAGAGAATGTGACAAAACTCCCCAGGATGGGAATTTGATATTCTTTCAGTTATTGTGTGGATCTCTACCCACCTTGACAATGCCCCATTAACCCCTGAACTCTTCCATATATCTTATAGGTATGCCCCAGGTGAACCTCCTCCTATATATCCCCCATCACTGACACCCCACACCAGTGATCTGCCCCTGCCAGAGTTTCAACCCTTTTATGATCCAAAACTTCTTTAAAAATGATGCCAACAAAATAACTGGATAAAATTAATAAGAAAATGAAATGATGATAGTTTTAAAAATGGCAAATAAAATACAAAAAATTAAAAAGAATTTGAAATAATAAAAAATAATAAAAAATAAAATTAAAAAAATAAATTTTGGTATTATGTCTTTCATAACTGTAAGATCTGTTGTCTTGTATGTACAGTGACATTTTCTTCCATTTATTCCCCCAGTGTCTTATTTTTTTTCCATTTTAATTTCAAAGATGCTTTAGTTTACAGAAAGTCATGTACAGAATATAAGGGATCCCCATATACCCAACAGCCTCCCCCTTTTCCCCTTTCCCTTATTAATAACATTTTACATGTGGGTAGTACATTTGTTACAATTGATCTACAAATATTAAAGCATTGCTACTAACCATGGTCAATGATTTACATTATGGTTTACATTTTGGACCATACACTTTTATAAATTTTGCTGAAATTTTTTTTTTTTTCTTTTTCTCATTAAACTTTGTTTTAATGGGTCTCAAAATTCTGTGACAGATTTTTGGTCAAGTCGTTTCCATTTAAAAAGTACTGATTTTAAAAACTAATAACTTAAAACTGCCACACAAAAACAAATGGCCCACAAAACATTCCTTTCCTTCTGAAGGTTTTACGATGCATTGTTATCATTAACCAGTCTTTTACTATTAAACTTAAATGGCCAATTAAGACAAATAGTTCTGAGACGGTTCTTCCACCACTGATTAAGACTGGGGTGGCAGGTGTTGTGGATAATATTCATTTAGCCTTCTGAGCTTTCTGGGCAGACTTGGTGACCTTGCCAGCTCCAGCAGCCTGCTTGTCCACTGCCTTGATGACACCAACAGCAACTGTCTGTCTCATATCACGAACAGCAAAACGACCCAGAGGAGGATAGTCAGAGAAGCTCTCAACACATATGGGCTTCCCAGGAACCATGTCAACGATGGCAGCATCTCCCGATTTCAGGAATTTGGGGCCATCTTCCAGCTTCTTACCAGAACGGCCATCAATCTCCTCCTTCAGCTCAGCAAACTTGCAAGCAATGTGAGCTGTGTGACAATCCAGCACAGGTGCATAGTCAGCACTGATTTGGCCTGGATGGTTCAGGATAATCACCTGAGCAGTGAAGCCAGCTGCTTCCATTGGTGGGTCATTTTTGCTGTCACCAGCCACATTGCCACGACGAACATCTTTTACGGAAATGTTCTTGACATTGAAGCCCACATGGTCCCCAGGAAGAGCTTCACTCAAAGCTTCATGATGCATTTCAACAGACTTTACTTCAGTTGTAACGTTGACTGGAGCAAAGGTGACCACCATGCCCGGTTTGAGAACACCAGTCTCCACTTGGCCCACAGGGACAGTACCAATACCACCAATTTTGTAGACATCCTGAAGAAGCAGACGCAAGGGTTTGTCAGTTGGACGAGTAGGTGGCAGGATGCAATCCAGAGCTTCAAGCAGCGTAGTTCCACTGGCATTGCCGTCTTTACGGGTGACTTTCCATCCCTTGAACCAAGGCATATTAGCACTTGGCTCCAGCATGTTGTCACCATTCCAACCAGAAATTGGCACAAATGCTACTGTGTCAGGGTTGTAACCAATTTTCTTAATGTAGGTGCTGACTTCCTTAACGATTTCCTCATATCTCTTCTGGCTATAGGGTGGCTCAGTGGAATCCATTTTGTTAATGCCAACAATTAGTTGTTTCACACTAATGTGTAAGCCAGAAGGGCATGCTCACGGGTCTGCCATTCTTGGAGATGCCAGCTTCAAACTCACCAACACCAGCAGCAACAATCAGCACAGCACAGTCAGCCTGAGATGTGCCTGTAATCATGTTTCTAATAAAGTCTCTGTGTCCTGGGGCATCAATGGTGGTCACATAGTACTTGCTGGTCTCAAATTTCCACAGGGAGATATCGATGGTGATACCATGCTCACGTTCAGCTTTCAGTTTATCCAAGACCCAGACATACTTAAAGGATCCCTTTCCCATCTCAGCAGCTTCCTTCCCAAATTTTTCAATTGTTCTTTTGTCGATTCCACCACATTTGTAGATCAGGTGGCCAGTAGTAGTGGATTTGCCCGAATCTACATGTCCAATGATGACAATGTTGATATGAGTCTTTTCCTTTCCCATTTTGGCTTTAAGATATAGCGATGGTTTTCACGACACCTGTGTTCTGGCGGCAAACCCGTTGCGAAAAGCAATTTTGCTGAAATTTAACATGGCCTGTATCCATCATTGCAAGATCATGTAGAACAATTCCAACACCCCCAAGATGCCCCATGTTCCATCTATTCTATTCCTCCCTCCCCCTCCCCTCAGGACCCACAGCAACCACTAAGCTTCAGTCCTTGAGGATCAAGATTCATAGTTACTCGCAGCAACACTGAGGGCTTGACATACTGGCCTGTCCTCCCCTATTAGGCACTGCCTATGCTCTCGAGCGACTCCCACCCCTCTTTTTGAAAACAAAGCAGGACTCCCCAGGATGGGAATCCAACACCTTCCCATTCATTATGTTGTTTTCCACCCACTGACACAACACACTATGACAAGATGAACACTTACATACTCCCTGGAAGACTGCCCTAGGTGTGCCCTGTCCTGCACACCCCCCACATCTAACACCTTAAACCAGTAACCCTCCCCTGCTGTATTTCCAAAACAAACAAACAAACAAAAAAACACATTCCCAACATTGTGTTTCAACCACATACCTGCAAATCCCCAGAGTTCATCTGTTCTGTCCCCTGACCCTTCCCCCAGCTCCATGGACAGTGTAACCCCCATCTCCACACCCACAGGCTAGCACCGCCCAACCCAATAGCATCACTGCACCACTGTCATGCCCATCCACTGCACAACTAACCCTTCCACTTTATCATAGATTTTGCCCATATAGGCATTTTCTCACAACCCTCTACTCCCTTTCTGTCTCCGTAAACCTATCTTCCAGACTATAGCTCTGTGAGTTTGCTCAAATTGCTTAATTCATATCAGTGAGGTCATGTAATATTGTCCTTCATTGTACCTGGCTTGCATCACTCAACATATGGTCTTCAAGTTTCATCCATGTTATCCCATGTCCTAATACTGCATTCCTTCTTACAGCTGAGTATATTCATTGTATGTATATACCACAGTTTGCTTATCCATTTATCTGTTGATGGACATTCAGGTTGTTTCCAACTTTTGGTAATAGCGAATAATGCCACTATGAACATTGGTATGCATATATCTGTTCATGTCACTGCTTTCCATTCTGGGTATATACCTAGCAGTGAGATTGCTGGATCATATAGCAATTCTATAGTTAGCTTCCTGAGGAAACAACAGACTTTCCTCCATTATGGTTTAACCATTCTGCATTCCCACCAGCAGTGGATATATGTTCCCTTTCCTCCACATCCTCTCCAACACTTGTAGTTTTCTGTTTTTTTAATAGCTGCCAGTCTAATGGGTGTGAGATGATAACTCACTGTAGTTTTGATTTGCATTTCCCTAGTAGCTCGTGATGTTGGGCATCTTTTCATGTGCTTTTTAGCTATTTTTATTTCTTCTTTGGAGAAGTGTCTATTCAAATCACTTGTTTTTAAATGGACTTTTTGTCTTTTATTTTCGAGGTGTAGGATTTCTTTATATATACTGGATATTAGGCCCCTATCAGATATATGTTTACCAGGTATTTTCTCCCATTCAGCAGGCTGCCTTTTCTCTTTCTTGACAAACTCCATTGAGGTGCAAAAGTTTTTAATTTTGAGGAAGTCCCATTTATCTATTTTTTGTTGTTGCTCGTGCTTTAAGATTTCATGAAACCATTTCCTAATACAAGATCTTTTAGATGCTTCCCTACATTATCTTCCAAGATCTTTATGGTCTTGTCTTATATTTTAAATCTTTGATCCATCTTGAGTTAATTTTTGTATAAGGTGTGAGATGGTGTTCCTCTCTCAATCTTTTGGATATGGATATCCAGTTCTTCAAGCACCATTTGTTGAAGAGGCCATTCTTTCCCAGTTGAATGGGCTTGGTGGCCTTGTTGGATATCAGTTGACTGTGTATTCAAGGATCTATATCAAAACTCTCAATTTAATTCCATTGGTCAGTATGCCTATCTTTGTGACAATACCAAGCAGTTTTGACCACAATAGTTTTGTCGTATGTTTTAAAGTCAGGTAGTGTGAGTCCTCCGATTTCATTTTTCTTTTTCAATGTCTTTGGCTATTCGGGGCCCCTTGCCATTCCACATAAATTTCATAGTTAGCTTTTCCAATTCAGTAAAAAAATGCTGTGGTAATTTTTATTGCGATTGTGTTAAATGTGTAAATCAGTTTGGGTAGGGTAGACATCTTATGATGCTTAGTCTTCCTATCCATGAACAGGGAATATTATTCCATTTATTTAGGTCTTCTTTGATTTCCTTTAACAGTGTTGTATAGTTTTTGAGGCAGGCATTTTGAGTTAGAGTAGGGTACAATTTTCAGTCCTTCATATAACTAATTTCATTAAGTGCCTACTATATGCAAGGCCCTATTCTAGGTTTTAAGGATATAGTGGAAACAACACAGAAAAAAATCCCTGCCCTCGTGTAGCTTATATTCTGATGAACCTGCTGCCAAGTCAGTCTGGCATCTGCCCCGTACTCCCTCACACACCTCATTCACAGGGACATTTGGAAATGTACAGGGCAATAAAGAGTCCTGCTCACATTGTACACAGTGCTAAAGGGCAATCAAGGGAAAGTGCTATGAATCTGGATAACTTCATTAGCACTGTGAAACCTGGCTACACGATGGGAATGATTGTGAATTCCTGCTGAATTGGTGCTTTGATCTCTTAATCCCTTTCAAGTGTGCTGCCAAAAATTTTAGGATTCAAGGACCAAGGGCACACAAAAAGTTGAGAGCCACTGTCCTAATACTTGATGACCACTTCCAGATTATTACATTTTCAGGAAAACCTCCTCTTTTTTTGAGGTTTATCTATATCTCAACTTAGATGAGATGTTCTGAGAAACAGATGAGGGTAGTACTTGAGAGCATGAACTCTGAAGCCAAATAGCCATCTAACCTTCAGCAGGGAGCTTAACTGCTGCATACCTGTTTCCTCATCTTGAAAGGAGGATAATACCAGTGCTTTCCCCTAGGGGCCTCATCAAGGAAAAGCGGGTTAATACATGTCCCAGTGCTGCTAACTCTGGTCAGTCCACAGTAAGCACTCAGTAATGGGCTAAACATGTCTTGATTTCTTCCCCTCACCTGGAATCTTCTCCTCCCCTCGTGCCCTAAATTTCAATAAAGGGTAGCACAGCACACTCAAATGATGAGTTCAGAAACCTAAAGGCCTTCTTTGATGCTTCATTTTCTCTTTATGTGGAAGCCACTGTGACATATGTGTTGTGAGAAAGACTATATGTAGGTATATATATGAGACTTTCTTTTATTAAGTTGTGAGATATCAGTTAGACTGATTAAAATTTAAATATTTTATACATGTCAAATAATATATGTCATAGAATATAAGACAATATATAAGCACCAAATTTTCAGTACAGAAAACAAGTGCTTGGTTTTGCAAATAAGTGAAATTAGGGGATAATCAGAAAATGCCTCATAGCAGAGGTGGAATTAGTGCCCAGCTCCTAAGGATAAATAAGTTTGGGATATACTAATAGAATGGGGAATTGGAAGAGCAAATGTGCAGAATCCAGAAAGTACACGGATACTTAGGAAGAAATGAACTTGCACAGTTGCAGTAAAAGATGTACTGGCAAATAATATCTAACTACATGGTGTCAGTCCTGGTCCCATGATAGCACATGTGATTCCTGGTGGCCTAAATGATGCTACCCCGTTGGATGAGCATCATGCTCTACACAGATTGACCTGTACAATCACTCTAATAAACGGACCCAGAAAATTTGAAATAATAGGAATAAATGTGAGGCTATGATTGAATGCTAAAAAGCCCTTTGTTTACTTAGAGAGAGGACAGGAAAGGTTACGTTTTCATACTAAACATTATCTGCAGGGTTGTTGATTTCTCTATACGCTGAGAAAACCAGTGCAATTTGATACTTGTTAAGAAAAAAGGGGGCCTTTCACAATTCCAAATCTGCAGACCAGATTATCGTGCTAGACAGCTTTCAGCAATCCTGCACAAAATTAGTCAGTGATCACCTCCATTTGCGAGACACCAAAGTCATAAGAAACACACTTTTGCAAATACATTTGGAGTCATAATTAAACCCCTGTTGCTACAATAGGCTGTGCCTATTTCACATCACAAACACGTGATTAATACAAAGAAATGGGAAATGTCAACATAAGAGTCAAAACTCACACTTATGGCTCTTTGCTATTCTGAGATGACATCTGAAAACGAGCAGTTTGTAGTGAGAATTTTTCCATTAACATTGCTGATCAGCATGTGCTATCAACTCTCTATTGACTTCAATTATTAGCAGTTGCTATGAGTTTTCCATTAACTCTAATGACTGGCATTGGCTAAGACATTTTATTGCTTTCTGTGACCAGTATTTGCTACAAACTCTCTTCCTAATTCTTTGGCCACTCTTTGCTATGATTTTGCTTTGGGTTCTATTTGCTATAAATTTACCTTGATTTTTAAGGATTAGCTAAAGCTCTAATTTTTTTGGGCCAAAGTCCATTCATTATTCAGCTGATGCTATGATTCTTCTTCTTCTTCTCCTTTTTTTTTTTTTTTTTTTTTTTTGGCTACACGTAGTCTTAAATTCAAGCCAAATCAATTAGAACATATAAAACAAAGAAATTCTAGGTACAGGACACATGTGCAGTAAAAGACATCTACATAATCATAAGGTTTCAGTCGTATAGCATTTTAGTTGATCAAAATTCTAACCCCTAACTAATTCTAAAATGCTTATTTATTGGATATCATTTTCCAGACAAACAATGATTTAGGATTAACAAATTTTGAGAAAAATTGTTGCTATTTTACTACCTGTTTTTTCCCTGGGATAGGAATTGAATGAAATTGATAGAATTGGGTGAAAAATCTTTTTCTGGATTGGATAGGTTTATATACTTATACACTGATAGTAAACTAAGTAACCTAAATGGAGATTTCCTCAATGGGTAACTTTCATAGAATTTTTTGAGTGAAAATAAGCCTTAATACATGGGGAAAATATCCATTCCTTTGTATTCTGGTGGAAGTTAGAGATCATTCTGAATACAAGATTAGGGAGTGGAGGTGGCTCAAGTGATTAGGCGCCTCCCTCCCACATGGGAGGTCCTGGGTTCGGTTCCTGGTGCCTCCTAAAAAGAAGACCAGCACGCAACAAACAGACACAGCAAATACAAACAATGAGGGAGTGGGGACAAATAAATAAATAAAATAAATCTTAAAAATAAACAAGTAAATAAATACAAGAGTACCTATTTATAAAGAACTAAGCAAAAATAATTTAAAGTTATAACCACCATTCTTGACTCCCTGAGGAGTAGAAATTCCATCAACCCTTTCCCAAATAAAGGCTTTTTCACCATCTGAAAGTATCTCTCTTTCAGTTCAGTTCTTAGCATGCACACCCCAGCTACCTCAGAAACACCTTCTGAAGCCTCTTTATAGGAAAGGCTGCTCTTCTGAATGGGCTGTGGCTTCTCTGCTCCAGAATGCAGCAACACTTTTCTGCTTTTGTTAGGTCATGTTATCTTACAGTCATAAAGGGTGCTGTTATCAGCTGGGGGATCTTCTGAGAGGCAGAATAGGGAGCATTTCCTTCTTTTGGCCCCTGAGAGGTATTTATAGCACTTAACTCTGATAAACCAACTTAGTCAATTAGTTTATTTTTGCAATTTAAAAATTAAGCTGTCCTATCCCTGTGGTTTAATGATTTTTTTTTTTTTTAAATTCTGAAGCTCATCAATTTTTCTTTTCCTGATTGGGACTTTCAGTTTTAAAGTCTATGCTGATGTGTCAGCTGGGTCCTGAATCTCAACGGAGTTGCAACACTTACCCTCCAGTTCATTGGACTCACCCAGGAAAACTAAGAAGGAGGAGATGATGGATAACCAACATACCAAAAAACCAAGAGTATCTAAAACTGCAAGCAAGAGAGTCCCATCTATCGGCTGTATGGGATCAAAGCTGCCCCTCAAGTAAAGGTGGAGTGGGCATCACCATCCCAGAATCCTCATAATTGAGGAATGAACTATAGACTAAAGTAGACTTACTAGTATTCTACTATAGACTTTTTGTGATTCTAGCAATGAAGAAATATCATTGGTGTGGAGGCAGTGGCCACTGGAGGTTCTAAGGGTAGGGAGAGGGAAAAACAGGTGTAATGTGGGAGCATTTTGGGGACTTGGGAATCGTCCTGAATGACATTACAATGACAGATACAGGCCATTATATATCTTGCCATAACCTACAGAATTGAGTGGGAGAGAGTGTAAACTACAATGTAAACTATAATCCATACTAAGTGGCAATGTTCCAAAATGTGTTTATCAATTGCAATGAAAGTACCACATTAATGAAAGATGTTGCTAATGTGGGAAAATGTGAGAGGTGTGGGGAGCAGGGCATATGGGAATCCCCTATATATTCTTTGTAACATTTATGTAATCTAAGTATCTTTAAAAAAGAATAAAAATTAAAAAAAAAATAAAGCCTATGCTGAGTTCAGAATCATGTTGCAAGTGACTTTTCCCTAAGTTACAGCTAAATTTAATAGATTTTTAAAAATTACAAGTCAATGTATGTGATTTTACACTTAAGAATGTAATCCATTATGAAAAACATTTTAAGTAAAATTTTATAAGCTTTGAATTTGATCTTCCACTTAGTCTTACTCTACTTTTTAATAGCATCCTTACCAATCAGTCATCTATCCCATAAACCTACCGTTTCTGGGACAATCCAGAAAGACACTCACATTCATGATATAATGGCACCTTTGTCAGGGAACTTGGGTTCCCACCTCTTTAATGCACATTTCATAAGCATTTGGGGGGCTCTAAGTTGTTAGTTTTATGTTTTCTGCTTTAAAAGAACTAGGAGATGAAGAAGATTACCTTTGGCAGTTCTGTTCCATGCCATCACTTTGTTGTCAATCTTGGAATGTCTCAGAAGGTTTTATTAGGTAAAGGCCTCTATAAATTCCAGGTGTTGACCATATGTTCATCGCTGTGCCCACGACCAAAAAAAAAAAGGCTGTATTTCCAAATCTAACTTCCTTGTGTAAGTGCAGCAAATCCTGCAGACTTGTTAGTGCATGACTGTGAAAACCTTTACATAGCATGGAGAACATTTTTTGTGAGCTAAGTCTCAAGTCAAAGGAAAATAGAACCATCCACTCATATTCTCCCATTTTTCTGCTGTGCCAGAGAAGACTTTGTGTGATGTTTGGAAGGGAATATGCTGCATACTTTCTATTCCTCTTGTCCATCGGAGGGCAGTGGACTTGAAGAAAAGTAAAATTCTTGCCTCATTAGCTTTAAGAATGGTTATAGTTCTTTTTGGCAACTCTTAGTGACTAGTTCATTTTCAAGAACTGCCTTTTTACTAGTTGCAGAATGCTTTTAATTGTTCAAACAATCTAACATGTGAGATACCAACAGATACAGTGGATGTTAGTGAAATGACTTAGACTATCCTAATGTAATCCCAGCTGCAGTTTCCATTCACTTTCCTTTTCAGACATTTTGGAAAAAGAAACAGAGAAGAGGAAAAAAATGAGATAAGTCTACAAAGATGACATGTGCACTGAAAAAGCTTGCTGGAATATGAGTCACCAATACTCTCTACTGGTGTTTAGATATAGTTTATATTTCTGCTCAGTTTTGTGCTCAAAGGAAAGAACCCAGAATAGTTCAGTTATCTTTGAGTGCCAGGTTGCTTTCAGAAAAGAAGCATAAAATTATTTTATTTTTTCCATTTTCATCAGTGTCGAGTAAAATTGAATTGTATGTGTAGTTGGTTAAAATTGTAGGCATGGTTGTGAACATTGGCACAATAGAGACAAACTAACAGCTAGCATCCCAAAACCTTTCATTAGTTGCAATAGGTATTTTGTCCAACTCTGAAAATCGGTTTATTTGAATTAAAGTGTTTGTTTTCTTTATAAGGCAAGAAAGCTCATCTGCATATCAAGTATATCTCAGAATTCAAACATTTTATCAATTGGTAGTAGCAAATCATATACCTGTATTAGAGTCACAGATTTTATTTGCTGAAAGCCAGTTGTCCTTTGAAACAAAATTATGCACTGAATTCTGACATTTATTTATGTCTTTTATTCTTCATGCATATATTAGTTCTGTCTGTACCTATAATATATGCACAGTCAAATCTTGATTATATGAACTAATGGAGGGAATTTGTGAATCACAGGGCAAATTAGTTGAGGTGATAGGTAATCAGATAACTCATGTTTTACCTAAATGACGACGTATTACTAAGCACAACGTTTATCTCTATCTTTGATCTGAAAAATCCATAGTTTACCTGATGAAACAACAGAATTACTTTGTAAAAACAAAAAGGTCTGTTTTCATCATTTTTACCTCTTGTACATATCCTCTCTATTTCCCCAACTAGATCCAGGATGAAAAAGGGCACCAATCCTCAAATTAACACAAATATGAAAATCTTTGTCTCTCACAAAAAAGCTGCTCATGTCTCTCTTAAGATGTACTTTTCCTCAATTCTTCTCCTTTAATACTTAACAAATTAGAGCCAAATAAGATGGATTTTGTATCAAATAAGTAATTAATGAGAGAGAACTAGTTATATGGATGATCCTTTTTTGGATAAGCAAGTGTTAACTTTTTACAAGTAAATATTTTTCCTCTAATTTTAACTTTTCTAGTGCTGAATCTTATAGTTTTATTTCTAAGTAATTATTTTACCTGCTTAAGAAATACTTTTAACAGAAATTCCCTTTACCTTAATAAACTTGAGTTAAATATTTTTAAAATTTGCCACTCTTGGTCAACTACACATGTTTTTAACCTTTTACAGTAGTCTTAGAGTTTAGAAAATTAAACTCAAAGCAGCTAATAATATATTCAAATCCCTGAGGCTTTCTGTCTGACTACAGGCAAGCTAACCTATTCTTTCTCTACTGTCTCTATAATTTGCAGGTTATACATTGAAGTTTAGCCTTTACTTAGTCTCAGGTATACAATGCATGTTCATTTTGTTTCTTTATTCAGCTAAGCCCCTTGAAGTCAGGCACTTGGTATTATACCAACTTTATATCCCTGAAAGCACCTAGCACCATGGATAATATATTGATTAATTCAGTAATAGAGCAATAGCAGTATAATCTTTTAATAATTATCTTATTTAATAGGAATTTTTTAAGCAAGGGGAAAAAAACAACACCTGCTTGGCCACTTATTTATTTATTTGTTTTTCCTGGAAAATATAATTCTTTTTGCAAGAGTGCTGTTTTGCTAACTATTGCTTGTTTCATAATTATTTTAATTCTTTTCATTTTTACTCTAAAAAACATGGCATTTTACCTATATCACGGCTTTTGTCCAGTCTTAAAATTGTACCAGTTAAGGCAGATGCCCTTAAACTCAGTTTCAATAACCATTATGAGATTCTGAACAGAGCCTACTCTAATTGGGAAGAAAATTGTTTCTCTTGGTTTTTCTTGGACCCAGAGCTAGAACTGACATTTCGTTATACATGGTGACACGGCCTCTCTTCTGGAGGAGAAATAAAAGGTATTTCCTACAAATAGGCAACAGGCACTTGACCTGTTGGATTGGGTTACATCAGGTTATGCTGTGCTACATGATGTGACATGTCCTGCAGTGACCTGAGGCAATGTCATTCTGTGTTACCTTGGTGGAGCGATGCTTCTCTTTATTAAACAACCATGGAGAAGGCTAATCACAGTGGTCACAAAGCATTTTCATACCCTCTTTGTGAGGAAGTGGGGAATGAACTATCCTCTGAATTGTTCTTCCTCCCAGTCATTTAAGGAAATCAAAAAGCACAAGAACCACAAGAGTCACAAAAATTTTCATTGCTTTAAAATTGGAATTCTAATTCTCAGATACACATAAGAGAAAGCACTTTATGTGACAGACATCATTGCATCAGAATTACTTCCAATATTATTAAAATGATCACTTAAGCCTTCAAGTTGATTTACCTACTTTTTCCAGAAAGTCTGTTCATAATTACTCTTTCTGATTATTAAAGTTTGTCTTTTTATCAAAAAAATATGTAAGGTCTTATCTACACAGGTTTGATTACAGAAACTAATAAAGTATTCTCTAAATAATGAAAAAAAAAGTGTCTTTTTAAATTATGGATTGTGTAACTTAGAAATCCCAATTAAAAGGGATGATAAAATTATGTCTGTTAGTCTTATCCTTGAGGTGATTTTTCAAGAGAGTGGCCCTCAGGAAGAAACTATCTTAAATTATTACATTATGTGATATTATGTAAAAGAAATCCATTGTGTTTGATCACTTTTTCTAATGATTTTAATAGTATTTTCCTATTGATGTATCTTGCATATAAATTCGTTTTAATGATCTGCATAAAGAACTGAACAATATTACATAGGTACCTCTATCTAGTGATTTTAGAGTAATTACTGGTGCATGGAACAGAATATAACCTTTTGGTTATATTGTGCAGTAAAAGGAATAGGTTAGAGAGGTTTTTATGCAAATTAGAAATGCTCTGTGTTGGAAGCCTAATTGTACTTTTTATTGTTAGACAAGTCAATACTGCTTTAATACACATTTTATAAGCTTCTTGCTGAAATTGTATATGAAAGGGATTGGTTTCCACAGATGAAAGGCATAATCTTAACAATGAGGCCACATAAGCAGAGTGGTTGAAGTACTGATAAAGGATTTGTTAGCTCCAACACAGAGTAAGTCTTATTAGCCTTATTAGTCACCACTGTTTGACCCAGGGCTATTAACTGTGTGAGTCACATGCATTGCAAACTAGGATGGAACAGCACTGTGTTTGGCAATTTAGAGTAACCATAATCTCATATAAAGAGCATTTCAACTGCAAAGAATTAAGGATCATATCTTGTTCTTTGGTTTCTTCCTCATTCAGAAGTAACTTTTGGAATTTTGGGGGTTTTAATTTTCAAAAACATTTGATATTTAAAATATCAGAGTTCAATAATGCCAACTGAAAAGCTAAATTTCTCTTACATTTTACATGAGTCCTACCTTTGTATTCAACACAACTTATATGTAAGAGGAAGTACAAGTAATCATTGGTTGTAACATCATGGAAATTTAAGTTTAAAAAAAAATTAAACAGAAGGTCATTAGAATTGAGTGCATTTATCATTTGTGTTGTTTTATTCACAATAGATTGTTTTCCTTATTCAATAATGGGGTAGATTAAGAATGATTGTTTTATTAAAATAATATTGCTATGAAGAAAACTCTAGAAATCATAAAATAGTAAAAGAAAGAAAGAAAAAATCAATGCCCAACCCTTTAATTTATATAATTAATGTAGATGAATATGACTTGGTTAAATTAAAATAAAATGTCATTAATCTGAGAAACAGAAATTACTTAGAACTGTACAAATCTTGAATTTTAAAATTTTGTGTCACTCTGAGTTTATTTTTATGTTTTGTCTTTTAAAAGCATATATTTGTCTTTTCTTCTATTCTATTTATTTTTCTTCTTTTTTTCTGATTGGCTGGGAAAAATTATCCTTTCTGTTTTGGGAGGTGTTTCACATTGAGAGAAGCTTGGTGGGAGGCAAAGACTTGCCTCCCAATATAGAAAATGAATGAAGTACAAATGTTCCTCTATAGATATGTAACTAGATTCATCCAGTTTGATGCCTCTAAATGTGTGGTGAGAAAATCAAAGCCACAAGCAGAGTGGAGAAGTCACTGCATTGCCATGAGTTTGGCCTTAAGGATAGGGCAGCAGAGGGCCAGGGTTGCAGCAGATCAGGGCTGGAAGAAGCATTCGGATGTTGTAGCCACTCTGAGTCTTCCTATTCTCACAACTTGCTTATCCAGACCTCCTGCTGATTTTTGAACCACATATATTTCCAATAAATTTCTTGTCTGTTTAAGTTAATTATAGCTGTTGTTTGCAGTTATGAATACATGTTCCTCATATCTTGGTTTGCATCAAGAACAAATATTTCCTTTATCCCACATATAAACCAATAAAATTATCAGCCAAATTAAAGGCTTAAATGTAATCAATCAATCAAGCAAACAAAATAATTGGTATAAAAGCTATTTAAAAATATATGTGATCATGTCAATCGGAAAGACTATATTCATTCATCAACTCGTTCAACAAATACTCCTGATACTAATGATATTCTAACAACTGTTCTGGGCACTGGAAATAAGGAAGTGAGGCAGTGAGACGTGTTGATTTCTAGATGATATATTTTTTAAAAGATTTATTTTTACTTTTATTTTTTTTAATTTATCCCTTCTTCTACCAGATGGTTCTCTCGTCTGTTTGCTCATTGTTTGCTCGCCTTCTCTAGGCGGCACCAGGAACCAACCCCAGGACCTCCCACATGGGAGGCGAGTGCCCAACGGCCTGAGCCACATCTGCTGCCTATGGGCTGTGACATCTGCTGGCTTGTGGCATCTGCTCGTTTAGGCACCTGCTCATTGCAATGCAGCAGCATCTAGCTCATTGTGGTGACTAGCTTGTTGTGGTATCTAGCTTGTTGCTGCAGGTGCGGCATCTAGCTCATTGTGGAGGGTGTGGTGTCTGTCATCTTCTTTAGGAGGCCCCAGGACCCAAACCCAGGACCTGCCATATGGTAGGCAGGCACCCAACTGGTTGAGCCACATCTGCTTCCCTGGATGATATTTTGAAAATAAAGCAAATAGAATTTGTTAATGGCCTGGGTGTGGGTATAACAGAATGTAAGGAGTCAATAATTTGCTTTGGCAATTGAAGAACTGGCTTGTCATTACTGATATATGAAAGCGTAGGTTGGTGTGGACTAGGGATCAAAAGTTTGTTTATGAATCTTGTTTGATATGCTGGTAGATATCTAACTGGAAATGCTTAATAGGACATTAGATGTTTAACAGCTTGTGTTGGCACAGAACAGTTCATATATTCTTTTTTTAACTTTAGAATTAATATAGTACCAATTTTGCTTTTGCTACAAAAACATTACAAAGTTGTTCCTAACTATAGTCCATAAATTACTTGAGTTATATTTTTCCCATGTATCACCACATTCTTAACACCCTATAGTAGAAGAATATTTGTGTATTTATATTATTAACCACAATCCTCATCTACTTCCAAAATCATTGTTATGCATTCCCAGTATTTTCCTCCAGCTGTCCTCCAATTAACATTAATCTTCCTAGACTACTCATTTTAGCCATATTCACATCCATAAATCAACAGTTTTTATGACATTCACTATAATGTGCTAGCATCAAGTTCAACCATTAACACTGTTTACGTTTGACCTTATTAAACAGTTTACATACATCCAGCATCTTTTCTCCTTTCTCTTCCCACATTCCATCTCCCACTAACACACACTTTATAGTGTAACTCTGTTAAATCTACTCATAGTATTTAGTTCATATCAATGAGACCATACAATATTCGTCCTTTTATGCCTGGCTTCTTTCACTCAACATAATATCTTCAAGGTTCCTTGTTATCATGTGCTTACCCAATTGATTTCTTCTTAGAGCTGAGTAATATTCCATCGTATGAATATACCACATCTTGGTATTGATATAGAAAAGAAGGAAACTTTCTCAATATGATAAAGTCATATGTGAAAAACTCACAGCTAACACTGTATTTAATAGTGAAAGACTGAAAGCGTTCCTGCTGAGATCGGGATTAAGACAAGAATGCCCACTCTTACCACTGTTATTCAATATTGTGCTAGAAGTTCTAGCTAAGGCAATTAGGCTAAAAAAAAGAAATAAAAGGCACCCAAACAGGAGAAGAAGAAGTAAAACTTTTGCTATTCACTGATGATATGATCTTATACTTAGAAAATTCCTCCAAAATCCACAACAAAACTATTAGAACTTATGGACAATTTCAGTATTGTGATGGGCTACACGATTAATATGCAAAAAAAAAAAAAAAGTGTTTCTATACACTACTAATGAGCAAGCTGAGAAGGAAGTCAGGAAAAAATTCCATTTACAATAGAATAAAATATTAAGAATAAATTTAACCAAGAACATAAAGGACCTGTATTCAGAAAACTATAAAACATTGCTAAAAGAAACCAATGATGATCTAAGTAAATGGAATGATATTCCATGTTCATGGGATGGAAGACTAAATATCATTAAGATGTCAATTTTACCCAAATTGATCTACAGATTTAACACAATCCCAATAAAAATACCAATATCTTCCTTTGAAGAACTGGGAAAACCAATTATCAAATTTATCTGGGAAGTTAAAGGCCCCCAAATAGAAAAAAAAAAAAAAAATCCTAAAAAAGAACAAAGTTGGAGGACTCTCATTTCCATACTTAAAACATATTATCTAGCTACAGTGGTAAAAGTAGTATGGTACTGACATAAAGATAGACAGATTTACCAATGGAATAGAATTGATAGTTTGGAAATAGACCCTTACATTTATGGTCAAGTGATTTTTGACAAGGCTGTCAAACCCACTCAGCTGGGTGAGAATAGCCTAGTCAAAAAATAGTACTGGGGAAACTGGATATCCATATCTAAAGGAAAGAAAGAGGACCCTTATTTCACACCTTATGCAAAAATTAATTCAAAATGTATCAAGGACCTAAATATAAAAACTGCAGTCCTTTATAAATGGGATTAATATGGAGAGAGACACAGGAGAAACCCACAGAGGCACAGAGAGAAAAAGCCAGAGCAACCAAAAGCTGAAGCAACAAAACCCAGGAGAAAAGGGAGACCAGCAGATGCCACCATGTGCCTTGCCATATGAAAGAGGAGTCCAGGATTGTCAACAGCCCGTCTTAGGAGAGAAAAGCATCACCTGATGAAGCTATGATTTGGACATTTTCATGGCCTCAGAACTGCAAGCTTATAAGTTAATAATTCCTCAAATTAAAAGCCAATTAATTTCTGGTATATTGCCTTCAGCAGCTTAACAAACTAAAACAAAATTGATAATCAAAAGTCATTGCTTCCTAATTATCTTACTACATTCTACTGATATTTATGCACTTAGGATTATTTACCTCTATTGAGTATCTGTGTTAGAAGTATTATATGATGGAGTGCTGTAAATTTCTTTTTCCAGCTCCACATTCAGTGACGTTAGGTTGGTAGCTTGAAAATGGTCACGGTTTGAGTACTGGCACTGTGGAAAACGGCAAATGCTACAGAAAGTGATGGAGAAAATGTTAACAGTGCAGGCTAAACTTTAAAGTGTGTCGTGTCTGTGGCTGTTACACTGTGATTACCACAAACAAATCAAGTAAATATTCCTGTGGTATTTGAAAAATATCTTCTGATTCAACAACAACAACAAACATTGCTCACAGGAGAGATTCTGACACAAGTCCTCTATGTTTCACTTAGTCTTATTTGCTAATGTGAATAAAAACATCAACCAATATTCATGTTGCAACTATACTCATTCATCAGTTGCAGCCATAGTTTAGTTATGGATACAAGAGTTCCGCAAAAATCAATTAAAACATTCTATAAGAATAAATTGGCTATATGGTATTTAAAATATATAGTATTGTCTACTTTATTAGTATTTATAAGTTTTGTCTGACAACTATTTTATATCCAGTAAATTTATAATTAACTATGTATGCACATGCATCTATTATTTTTTTCTTGGAAAGCTGCCTATAGGAAGCTGAAATTCAGAAAGAAATTGGTGCTAAAGAAGTACTTGGATTATAGATTCTAAAGGCAGGGATTGATTACACAAAATAAGAATTGGATCTCAATGTATATGTGATTTAACCTGAGTTTTGGGGTCAGTCTATAATGTACCATGAGCATTCCCCATGTGCTAAATATTCTTCAATAAAAACAGTTTTTATTCTTAGCTTATTATTCCATTTTTGTGGATGTTCAAAAGTTTATAATGTATCTAATATTGAACATATGACTTGCCAATATTTAGCTATTATAAAACTATACCAAAATATTGCATTGATTCTTTGTCTATAGCATCACTTATTACCATAACATAAAGTTTTGAAGTTGAATTGCTGTATAAATATATTTTATACATAAATTGTGCATAAATACATTTTAAAGATTTTTGATAAATGTTGTGAAATGTTTTTCTTGAGGAAAGTTGCACTTGTCTATCCAAATGGCATAAATGTACCAGGCTCCATAAACTATCTACAAACTTGGCCACTATCATTTGAAATCACAAAAAAAATCACTAAAACATATTTGAAAAATAGTCTTTTATTTCCATTGTAATTCAAATTTACTTCATAAACAAAAGATTATTAGCAACCTCTATTTGGTATTTTGTAAATTGAGTATTTATAGTATTTTTGCTTATATTTATTGACCCCAAACAGACACCGTTTATGATCACCTGAGAGACTGGTGATGTGGTGGTGATGTGAGATAGTCTGTAACCAGAATACTGGGGCCGAATCCTAAGGCTGCCATTTACTAGCAGTGTAACCTGAGTTGTGCTTTCCTCTCTCTCTGTTTCATTTTCCTCACTTTAACTTGAAGATAATATATACTTTAAAAGAGACTGGTATGAGGATTTAATGAGCTAATATTAAACATTTAAAATGGTGACAGGTAGCTAGTAATCAATAAATATTAGCTATTGTTATTAGAATGTCTGGCTTTTCTTTTGGATTTGTGATAGTTATTTAAGTACTAAGAGCAAAAAAATCGTTCTCTATTTTATAAGCATGTATTGTATTTTCTATGCTACTTTAATTTTCTGCCTCCTTTATTATACCATAGCCCCTTGAGGATGGAGTTGTATGCTCCTAACACAAATCATAGTGATCATCATATAATTAGATACTTATCTCTTTGAATGCTTTCATACATTAATGTAGTCATAGGTGGGTCAAAATTACATCATATTGAAATCAGTTCCAGCTGATCAAAATCTATTAAAGTTCTGATAGTAAACAAATTAGAAACCTCTATGTGAAATTGCTATATACTCTGAAAGAAAGAAATTCAGAGGAAAAAGAGATCAAAAGGAATAGAAGCTTAGAAATATATATATATACACACACATATATATGTATATGTTATGTACATACATGTGTGTATATGTATGTGTATTTGTGTAGGTATATATGTATAGGCATGTGAATATATAAGCCTTCTTAAAACAATGCTATTATACCATCCCTAAATAAAGCAGCTTGATATAAAAGAAGGAAATGAAGAAAATAAGATTTCTTAAAAACAGAACTTCAATGGCAGATTAAATAATAAGTGCCTTTTAAATGAGATTAGGGAATGAAGAAGGAGAATGTTTGTGAAAGTAAAACAGTAAAAGATAATAAAATAGGAAAAAAATAAGGAAATTAGGATTCAACCCAAAAGTTAACTTAACAGCTAACTAATGCAGGTTTCAGAAGAAGTAATAAAGAAAAGAAAGTGAAAGAAATGGCCAGTTAAACAATACAAGAACAATTTCTGAAGCTGAAGGACCCAAGTTTCATGTTCAAAAGGACCCAATAGCTATTGAGCACAATGCATCAAATAAGGTCTGTACCAAGGACCATCATTATGTTATCTCAGAATACTAGGCTTAAAGAGAAGAAACCAAAAGTCCCAGCATGAAAGAAAACAAAGTCAAACAAAAAACCAACCAAATAGACCATTCACATTCAAAGGGTTAGGTATCAGAATAATATTGGACACCTCAACAGCAACATTAGCGAAGAGAAAAAGAAAAAAGGCAAAGCAACAGCAAAGCCTGGTTCTGAGGGTGCAGATTTAGAATAGTAGGAGAATGTCTACAGGCGTCTATTCCAAGAAAATATAAAGGAACTTAGTAATTACCAATATTTAAATAAATTGAAAAGAGATTTGTAGGTGTGTGTGGAAGATGGAGCTGCCAAATTAATGATAGATGCACAGAAAAGTGAACCAATGAAAGAACAGCAAAAGAAATAACAAGTAAGCCAGGTAATACTATTTCCAAGTTAAGAAAAAGTTGTTAAAGAAAGAAAATATGATCATAGTATACTACATGGCTGAACTTGAACAATATTTACCTAGTCACAATAATCTAAACAATTATTTATTTAACGACAATTGTGACATGTAAGGATGACGAGAGAGGGTGGGTGGAAGGAAGTTTGTTGTAAAAGTCCTAAACCTTCTAAAACAGGAAGAAAATGAAAATTTTTTAAAATCAAGAAATAGCAAGTTAAATACATTATTTAGAAATATGAAAGGAACTAAGAAAAGAAATAACTAAAAGATTTGAAAGGAACTGCCATTGGGGAGTGGAGCTATCATATTTAATTATATATTTTAGTAATATATGATTTTTAAGAATGTCTCCATCTATTTCTTTGATAAAAATGAAATTAAATTTTAAAAGACTAAAATAAATAAAGTGTAAATAAGTGTTAGAGTCTGCAGCCACTAGAGGGCAATTATTTCCTGGACATTAGCTTAGTCTCAGAAGAAATATCGGTCTCTACAGGTAAAGCTAAGCAAACTCTCATCAAAACTATCCAGTAGGCTATTAACTCAATTAGCACAGTGTAATAATATGAAGAAGTTTAAGTATTTTTGAAGATATGTTGTGACATTCTCGTAAAAAATACACGACTAACATGGCAGAAAATCCTTCTATTATAATAATGTATTCCTCCTTGTAGACATAAAATAAAATTATCTTATAAAATATTTGGGGAGAGTTATTTGCTTTTTGCCTTAAAACTAATTGTCCATTCCTTTAAAAAGAACAATGAGGTCATTTGATCAAGATGGTGTAGCGGAAACATTGATTGAAAGGCAGTAAGAGATCTATCTGGATTTTGTTCACTTATCCTGCCTAGATGTGAGATTTACCTATAAAATAAGGAACTAGGCAGCCCTAGATAGAGCCTAGAAGAGAAGAGAGAATGAGGATGAAAGAATGAAGGAAGGACACTAGGGTGATGCTTTGCCAGTAGGTGTGGGAGAAGTAGAGGCAAGTTAGTAAAAAATGACTTTCCAATTCATGAACCAGTCTTTGAGGGACACTGATCTAAGTGTGATATAAAAGTTCCTTCCAACTCTAAAATTTAATGACTTTCAGAGTTAAGATTTACTTTGTGTTACATGCTAACATGAATGATTTGCTGCTATAGGGCAGGACCTATGTCTAATTCACTTTGAACATGCATGGAACAACTTGACAAATAGTAGGGTGCCCAGGTGATTTATTGTCCATAGTGGAACATTTTGAGAGAGAAAGGGGGTGATATTAATAATTAATTACAGGTCTATAATAATGGTTGGTCCACAGCAAAATGAACATGTAGTCACCCTACACAGGGATGACTTCTTATGCTATGTAAGGATACCTCAGTCACTGGATAGACAGCATGAAATAAGCAGCTGTGTTGGTTTTTAAAGCATACCTAATTGATGAACATCTGGTGGCAGGTAGCCAGCCCATTAAAAATCAATTATACTCAACGACTTGCATCTGAACCATACTGCGCCAATCTCCTTGCACTCATCAGATCCACATGTTCCTGAATAAACACACACACCACACAGACCAATGCCTTTGAACTTTGTGTGGGTAGAAGTGAATTTCATCAGTGGCTCTCCTCTGACCCACATGGAGGAGAAAAATTCCTGCTGATCTGCCCCTGACTGTTGACAGGTTAAGAGACCAGGTAGTGGTTTGAATAAAGTTCTAAATTCAAGGATAACCAGAACATTCACTGCTCTGTATGGTTCTCCAGAGTAGCATAATACATATATACCATAAATAGAAGAAGCTGGATTATAAAACAGTAAGGCAGTGATAGTGGTCAGGGATTAGATATAGGACATTATAAAGGAATTAGAAGTGAGCAATTAACTCAAAGTGAGGGTGCAATTTCAGAATAAGATGTGAAAAGTTGCGTACAAAAATCTCGGTTCAGAAGCTAGATATATATTTCTGTGTCAAAATAAGACATAAGAATACTGCAGATAACACCAGAGAACAGTTAATGAATCATCCTTAATCTCCTTTTATCAGAAGCATAATCCAAGGGATTCTTACCCTAGGTGTCTTAGTTTGCCAGGGCTGCTGAAACAAAGTACTACAGACTAGTTAGCCTAAACAACAGGAAAGTATTACCTCATAGCTTTGGAAGCTAGAAGTCCAAACTCGGTGTAGGCAAGGCCCTGCTTTCTCTGAAATCTGTATGGTTCTGGTGGTGACAATTCATAACCCAGTGTCTGTCTCCACCACATGACCAACTCTCTTCCCCTGTCTATCCTCATCTTTCTTTCTGTCTCCTCCTGTCTCCTCCCACTGTGGCCAAATTTCCCCTGCTTTTAAAGACTCTAGTCATATTGGATTAAGGTCCATCCTGAATCAGTGTAGCCTCACTTAACTAACAACCTCCTCAAAGATCCTATTTACACATGGCTTCACATTCTCAGGACTAGGATTTAGGACTTGACAAAGTATTTGTGGGGGACATGATTCAGTCCATAACATTAAGTATGAGCTGGTCAAGGGAGAGGGTGGGCCTGGTATCTATAATGGTACCCTGAGGAAAGCCAAAATCTCCTACTAGAGCCATCCTTGGATCTCAACTGTGAACAATGTCAGCAATATCTGGAAAAAGGTCTGGACCCCTAGCAGATGTCTTAGTTTGCTAGAGCTGCTGTGACAAATGCCACACAGTGGATTGGCTTAACCAACAAAAATGTATTGTCTCATGGTTTTGAGGCTGGAAGTCCAAAATCAAGATGCCAGCATAGACCCATCCCGATTTAATTTGGCCATACTTTAACTAATAACGTCTTCTAAAGGTCCTATTTACAAATGGGTCCACCCCAACAGGAATGCAGCTGAAGATCTGAGCATATCTTTTGTGGATACATGATTTAATCCCCAACAACAGGTTATGAGAGCTAGTGTGTAAAGTTTGTTTAGATAGAAGATAAAGATTGTTTTTAAAAATAACTTTCCATTAATGACTGTCAAAGAACCACTCCTAGATTAAAAAAGGCATTCACTTAAATCATACTTGGGACATAGCTGTAGAGTTGTGATTATCAGGTTGGTGAACATCCCATTATTATCTTTTACCTGCCCAATAGCTAATAGGCAAGACACAAAGAAGGGTTTTCTATTTTTTTTCTAAGTAAGATTTGGAAGGTATGTGAATAACAATTTATAAAATATCATGAAACTGAGAGACATAAAAAATTAGGTCCAAACTGTGGATATAGTTTGTTTAATGTGGCTTTCATATGGAATAGTATATACTTTTAAACAAAAAATACATAAAACAAGTGGGTTAATCAATTATCCCGACTTCATACTTCAAAAAATGTTTTACTCTTTTAAATTGTGATTTAATGATTATCTGTTTGTGATAAGAATTTAATTCTCTAGGTTTGGAAAGAACTTTAGAGATCACTTAATGCCATCCTCTTGTTTATAGATGAAGTAAATGAGGCTTTGAAGATGACCCAAGGTCAAACTGACTTCCTTATAAATGGAGATTGGAAACTCAATTCTAGATCTTCTGACTCCAAGTCTATTTCTATATTTTTCAACTGTTTGTTAAATGTAAGGCTTATATTTCATACTGACATGTTTATGAAGAGGTAACCCTGATTATGGTATAAAATATCTTAAACCTCATAGTGAATCTTTGGAACTAAAGTGTGAGCAAACTACATTTGTTAAGCTAGTTAACTATTCTTCCTTCTAATAGACCTAATAATTCATCCTTTGGCCTTTGCAATTTCCTGTAATGATCACTTTCTTATACATACTTAACACACATATGCATATTACAGCTGTGCACTCTGCAATATACATGTGTTTGCATGTATTTAAAATTTGTTATAAAATATTATAATTTTTATCAAATTTTATCTAGAAAACTGAGTCCAGAATTTTTTGGTTGATATTCAGTTTTGTAAATATACATATATGATAATTAGATAAGCTACTATTCACAAAATTCAAATTTGCATTTTTGTTAAATAGCTACATGTTTTTTACAGCTTTCTGTGGTTGCATTTCTAGCTCTATTTTTAAAACTACCTGCTCACTCATCACAAAACATTTTTTCAGTTTCACTCCAGCCTTAGAAAATAGTCATTGAACTACTTTATTGTGTGCTGTGATTTTTCTGAAAAAAATCTGTTGCTCTGAAACAAAAAAAGTACCCATAATGACAAAAAGGGTGCTTTCTACTATTTTACCCATGTTGAAAAGATGGGCCAGAGAGCCGTACAGTCCATAACAATGTGAAAATCTTTATATGAAGTTGTACACCAGAGACTTGTCAATAGGCTGAGCCATATTGGATCTGGCAGTCTTTCTACTGGGACAGTATTTGCCTTGAAGTACTATCTTTTCTCTTTTTCAATGTCAGCCTGAAGGCTCCTAGACAACATATGTTCATTTCATGTCTTAGAGATATTGCTTCTGGTATTGCAAATGCATTACCACATTGAGCTTTTTTGTAAAACAGATGGTACGTATTAAGGTCTCTGTTTCTTGTACAATTTCTGTAACAATGGCACTGCATTCTTCACGTTGACAAAAGTATCATCAACATCATGCAGTGCAGTCCTAGATTATGTCAGGATGGTAAATGAACATTTCAAACAGAAAGATCAATGATGAGGGTGAGCCAAACTCTTTAGAGAACTCTGAACTGAAACTGGTCATTTCTTGAAGCTATTTTCTTAGAAACTTTAGTTAGGAAATACCTGGTTCTTCCACTCTTTAGTGGCCCTCTTTAAAACAACTTTTAAAGTAAAACAATAAGCATCTATACAGAGATGTCAACATTCAGAGAGGAAGTTTTGGAGCAGACTTTCCCAATGGTGCAGGAAGCCCAACGTCTGTCAGTGTAAGTGATATCTTAAGAAATAAACTGTGCTTGTATAATTCTTGGGAAGCTCAATTAGCAATACATGTGGAATTGCTCTAAAATGTTAAGCTATCATTGGAGTTGAAAATCAGTTTTTGATTTATATAAAAGAGCTTTATGGTATCAGCTGTGATTCAGGGAATATTTATGTGGAATATTCTCCAATGTCCACTTAAAGGAAGAATTATTAGAAGCAATTTTTGGATTCAGCAAATTAGTGTATTTGGCTATTTACACACCTACTCCTCATGCTTTCATCTATAATGACTTCTAATCTCTGCCTCTCAGTTGGATGCCAATTTTCATAACTTTCCTGATTTTTCTTATGGATAGAAAGGCTTTAAAATAAATACATTTCTTTTTATAATGTTCTAATTTTATGCTGATTTTTTGTATACTGGATTTTCTAAATAAGTTTTTTTTTAAATTGGAAGTCATAACACCTAACAAAAGAACAGTGAAACTTTCAATAATTCAACAAATTCAAGGCACATTACTAGACACTGGGTATATAATGATTAAAAAAAAATAAACAACAAATCTTTATTGTTCCTTATAGAGCCTATATTTTAATGGAGATAGAACTTTTAAATTCATCATATTATTAGAACTAACATTGCAAACTATAAAAAGAAGCTTTGTTTAAAAAATAAGAAAAATAACTTGCTCAACTTTTTTCATATTAACATTTGATATATTTTTATACAGGTGATAAGAGCAGTAATATAAGGTTATATGGGTCATATGTGTGTCCAAAACTTGCATTGATTTTATGCTGATCCTGAGCTTAATTTAAGTCAGGTAATAAAAGGGGTTTTTAACTCTCTTCCACAAAGTCTATGTTTTTTAAAAAAATTCCACCTGAGGAGATATTTATTGGAAGAATGGGTATTTAAACACTCTTTGGGATCCCATGCAATTTTAGGGTTCTGTGAATATAGTTGTCATCAGCAAACACTTTCTTAATATTTGCATGTGCAAAATATTTGGCTAGACCAAGGGAAACTAGAGATATAAGATACTACTTAAAACATCTAAAATCTAATAAAAAAGCAGGACACACATACAAAAGTCTGGATGATGGAACAAAATAGTAAGTGCCAAAGTAATTTAAATGATATCAAAAGTACAAGCACTAGGAATTCAGAAAAGGTAATAATTATCAAAGATGTATTCAAGAAGACTTCATGGAAGAAGTGACAATTAAGCTGGACCTTGAAGACATGTAAATTCCATGGTTAACGTCCGACTGTCTTGTGAAATGACTTGCGAAGATGTTTTCTTATTTATCTTCTAGAAGCTGTATAATTTTACTTTTCACATTTAGGTCTGAAATCCCCTACTGGAAGTCATATTGTATATGCAGAATATAAAGATTCTTCTTTTTTCTTAATGGATATCCAATTTAGATAGAATTATTTCTTTAAAAAATCATTTACCCATTGCATTGGTTTATCTTAATATAAATCAGGTGATTGAGTACGGGTGGTTCTTTCTTGTATTTCACTGCTTTATTTGACTACACTTGTGCAAATTTCAAGACATTTTAGTAAGCCTTGATTTCTGGTAGTGTAGGTACTCCATATTGCTGTTGCTTCTCCTGCTCCTCTTCTTTCAACACTGCCTTTATTATTTTTTATTTTTGTCTTTTCATATAATTTTTAGAAGCATCTTGTAATCCCTACCCCAAAAAACCTGCTCAGCACTTAACTGAAATTCATGTTATATCTATAGATCAATTTGAAGTGAATTGAAATCCTTAAAAGAATGTCTTTCAATTCAGGAATATGAAATGTCTGCACTATTTTATATTAGTGATATTTTGCAGTTAACTGTGCAGAAGTCTTGCAATCCTGTATTAGATTTATTTCAAAATACTTGTCATTTTGTACATTTACTAATTATGAATATTATTGTTTTTATATTTCATTTTCAATCATTTGTTTCTAATATGTAGATATACAATTGATTTATGTGTAGCAATTTTGTATCCAACAATCTTGCTAAATTCACTTATTATTTCTAATATTTCATCTGTGATACTTTCAGATACTGGTATCCTGTCCCCCATTTCTGGAGCAGGCTCAAGCTTTGGCAGTAACCTGAATTTCTCCCAGAGATGTGAGCTGCTAAGTCTGACTCATCATCTCCATAATAGCCTTTCATGCTTCTCTTGCAGAGCTGACTAGATTTTTTTCCATCTGTCGATGAGGAAGTCTATCTTTCACATGAATAATTGCTTTGCATCCTCAGTTGTCTTCTCTACATAGTATCCAGTTCTTACATCGATGAGCATATGTTCCACATCATGTAGCTTCTCAGGGTATATTAGAACATGGAGGCAGAGAACCAGGGGTTAAGAGTAAAGGGATTCAGGGCCCAACTGGCACATGGAAAGCCCAAAGGTTTAAGTCTTTTGGACATAAATTTATCAACTCTAGTACCAACTATAGAGGCAGTGGCCACTGGAGGTTCTGAGGAGAGGAAGAGGGAAAAATAGGTGTAATATGGGGGCATTTCCGGGACTTGGGAATTGTCCTGAATGACATTGCAATGACAGATACAGGCCATTATATATCTTATCATAACTTACAAAATTCTGCAAGGAGAGAGAATAAACCACAATGTAAACTATAATCCATGCTTAGTGACAATGCTCCAAAATGTGTTCATCAATTTTAACAAATGTACCACACTAATGAAAGATGTTGTTAATGTGGGAAAATGTGTGAGGGGTAGGGTTAAAGGCTCAAGAAAAATGTTCAAAATCATTATTCATCAGGGGAATACAAAGTAAAACCACAATGTGATACCATTACACTCCAACTACAATTGCTATAATATAAAAGATTGACAAAGTTAAGTGTTGGCTTGTATTCAAATGTTGATAGCAGCATTATTTATAACAGCTAACAATGTAAAGCAAACAATAAGTCCATCCACTGGTGAATGAATGAACAAAATATCATCAATTCATACAATGGAATACTACTCAACAATGAAAAGAGACAAACAATTGATAAATGCCATACCAATATTGAACCTCAGACATATTATGCTATATGAAAAAGGACGGACACAAAAGGCTGCATATTGTATTATTTCATTTATTTAAATATCTAATAAATGCAAAACTATGCATATAAAACTCAGATAAGTGTTGGTCTGAGCATAGGGATGAAAGAACAGATTGACTGCAAATAGGCATGGGAAAAATTCTAGGGTATTGAAATTCTTGTAAAATTAAATATTGGTGATTATAGCACAACTGTTTAAATTTGCTAAAAATTATGAAAATGTACACTTAAAATGCGTAAACTTTATGCTATGTAACTTACACAACAATAAAGTCATTTAAAAAGATGACAAAAGGTATAGAAAAGTTTCAAGAGAAAGTCATAGATATAGAACATGGGTAAAGAAGATGCAACATATGTATAATAGGAGTACTGAAAGGAAAAACCCAAAGCAATGGAACAAAACAACGTCTAAAGTTTGTAGCTCAAGAAACTTTATTGCAATTAAAATTAAAAAGGATTGAAATCACATATTGAAAGTCCACAATGAATACTTCAGAGAATTTACTCAGAACAACCAACATTAAGACACATTCCTGTGAATCTACTACACTTTGAGAAACAAATAAACAAAAAAACAAATAATTCTTTGGACATCCAGACAAAATGGTTAACTGACTTTTAAACATAAAAACTATAGATAATATCTTCTTATCTTGGAAGAACTTGTAAATATTTTAATCCTGGAACTTTTGGAGGAATCATCTGGAGAACACGTTTCAAACAACCAAAATGACTAGATAAATTTCCACTTGAAAATTATTGATAGGAATTAAATATATATTTGCATGTATAATTAAGATTAACCAATTGTTATGGGGGAAGAAAGTTGTATGTGATTGAGAAGATCTCCAGCAAGTTGAACACAGATCAATAATAAAAAGGGAAGCATGAGAATGGGGAGAACACCTGAAAAATAGAATAAGTTGATTCACTTATATCTTTTAACCTATGTAAAGAAATATTGCTTTGAATCAGAATCTGTGGATGAGGGTAGAGAAGGGTAAGAAGATATTCTTGTTTAAGCCATTGTTTCTTATTGATGGATGATAATAGATGATTTTAAAAAAAGAGTCAAAGGTATCATAAAAAGATTTTCCATAAAATTGACCATTAGAGCAAAAATGGGAACATACTTAATTATATATATATATATAAAATATATATAAAATAGACAGAATAAGCAAATAGAATTATATATATATATATAAAATATATATAAAATAGACAGAATAAGCAAATAGAAATCTATTTATACATAAATATAGAATAAATAAAATATTATAATAGAAGTCAAATAGATCACTCATCTTAACAAAAATAAATGTGCTTAACTCACCCATTGCCACACAAACGTTTCAAGAAAAATCCAACACTATGCTAGATATAAAAAGACATAAAATGCAAAGAAATAATAAAAATTAAAAATTAAAAGATAGACAAAGAGATAAAAGCAAACACAAATAGAATGAAAGCAAAGTTCACAGAGATATTTAATATGATAGAATTCAGACCAAAAAGCATCAAATAGGACAAATAATTGAACTTGCAAATAAAATCTATAATTTTCAAAGAAGATATAATAGTTACTCATATTTAAACATCTAATAAAATAAGCATAACTTTAATAAAACAGAAAGTACAAAAATGCAAGGAAAAATATGGTGAGATACATTAATAATTAGAGGCTTTTAATACACTCCTTTTCAATCTAAGGAAGACCAAGTGAACAAAAATATACAAATCCCAATAACAATCAATAAAGGAGGCCTTCTAAATATAAATACCATGACCCTGATAATAGGGTGCACACCTTATTTATTAAGGTGTATAAAATATTCAGAAAAATTGAGCATATCTTAGGCCACAGAGAAGACCTTAATAAAATCCAGTCTTTTGACCTACATAAACATAGCATTCTCTTGTCATAAATTCAACTAGAAACTTATGACAATATTAATTATAAAATTGTCCTTCTACTTGGAAATTTATGTGTGTTACTAAAATATTCATATTGAAAATAAAAAATGATCTTATAGATACTCTTGAAATTGATGATAAAATGTGATATTTTAGTAACCGTGAGAAACAATTGAAGCAATTACCAGAAAATTTTAAATTTAAATAATTGTATCTTCATAAATTTAAAAATGAAAATACATGAATTATATATCCAATTCAAAAGCTAGAGAAATAAAAACAACAAATTAATACAAAAGAAACCTGTAAGGAAGGAATTTATTAAGATAAGAGGGGCATGTTACGAGTTAGAAGATAGGGGGAAAATAGAACTAATATATGAATCCAAATATCAGTTTTTTGAAACAAGATCAACAAAACAGACAGCCTATTAGCTAAACAAATCAAGGGCAAAAGGAAGAAAACATAAAAATTAAAAATGACAAGTAGAAAATAACTATTAGAAGAAGACTTTAAAAAATCATAAGAGTAAAATTTACTTCCACATCCCTCTATAAATATATCTCAAAACCTAGATGAAGTTAAATTTTTAAGAAATATACTTACTAAATTGACCTCAGCAGAAACATAAAGTCCACATGGGTCAATTACCATAGAAGATACATAAAAAAATAATTAAAAAGCTGAGCTTACTTTCCTAACCCAATGTGCAAAATAAAACACTAGGCCAGATATTTCCAGGGGTTATCCCACTAAACTTTTATGTATCAGATAATTCCCTTGCTAGCAGACCTTAGAAAAATAAAGAACACATTCAATTTCATTTTTTCCCTTTAAACACAACTTTATTGTTTTGAAAGGACCACGTTTCACTCTTTAAAAATTTATATTTTTCACAGCTTCTTCAAGGCATAATTTTCCTATGATAAAATTCACCTATTTTATATTTACAATTCAACAAATTGTGCTATCATCATCACAATCCACTTTTAGAACTATTTCCACCACTCCAATTACATCCTCCTTGCCCGTTTATAGCTAATCCTCATTCTCACCCCCAGCCTTAGGCAACCACTAATTTACTTTCTGGCTCCAGAGATTTGCCTTTATTAGACATTTCATATAAATGAATTCCTATAATATATGATCTTTTGTGTCTTGCTTCTTTTAAACTTTTTTTAGATTCACCTATGTGTTAGCATGTATAAGTATTTCTTTCCAGTTTTTCTCTAATCTGTTTTGAAAAGCAAGTATAATATTTATTTCAAAACCTGATAAAAATTAACCAAAAAATAAAACTACAGATTAATCTAACTTTTGTCAAAGTAAAAATTCCTTATTAACATATTAGTAAACAGAATCCAATATAACATTTAAGAAACAATGCTTCATGTCCAAATTGGGTTTATTTCAGGATTTCAAAGGTTGTTGAGTGTTAGGAAATTTATTAATATGATTATCTCATCCATATGTTTATCTTCCTAGGTACACAGAAAAGCATTTGAAAAAAAACTCTAACTCCATTCATGAAAAAACTCTCAACAAAATAAGAATTAATGGATATCTCCTTAATATGATTTTCATATATATGCAAATATATATAAATATATATGCTTAAACCCAAAGCCATTCTCTTAATATGGAAATACTAGAGGCTTCTCAAGTAAGGGAAATGACAAAGATGCTCACTATATCCATTTTAATATATTATTGTGTTAGGAGATATTAGCCAAAACAATCAAAGTCATGCAGATTGGAAACAGCATGTTTTTTCAGATGACTTGATGACATATCTGCAAACCTAAAAGAATTAAGTAGTAAAACATTGAAAACACTAGGAAAATTTGATAAAATTACAGGTGAATTAAATTCTACTGCTGCTGCAACAAATTGCTGCACTTAGTAACGTAAAATAATGCAAATGTATTACCTTATAGTTCTGAGTCTCTATAGGTTAAAATTAAGGTATCATACAATATTGTATGATATCACTGATTTGAAATAATTAGAATAAACAAACTCATAGAGTGAGAATCTAGAATATAGGTTACCAGGATATGGGGTGGGGATAAGGAATGGAAAGTTAAGGCTTAACATGTACAGATGTTTCTATTTGGAATGATGGAAATGTTTTGGTAATGAATGGTGCTGATGGCAGCACAACACTGGGAACATAATTAACAGCACTGAAATATATATCTGAATGTTAAATTAAAAGGGGAGATGTTAGGTTGTATATACAGTAACCAAATAAAAATTTTTTAAAAAATCATAGAACTGCAGTACAGAAACAGTGAACCCTAAGTTAAACCTTGGACTATAGTTAATAGTACAATTCTAAAATTATAATTATAAAATTATATAATTTATAAAATTATAAAAATGTGCTATCACAATTTTAACAAAGGTTCTACACCAATGCAAGTTGTTAATAATAGGGTGATATTTGGGAATCCTATATTTTATGCATGATTGTTCTGTAAAACCACAACTTCTCTAATAAAAAAAAATTAAGGTGTCAGCAAGGCTCTTTTACTTCTGGAGGCTCCAGAGTAGAATCCGTTTCCTTATATTTTCCAGTATCAAGAAGCTAGCTTCATTCTTTGTCTTGTGGTGCTTTTCCATCTTCAAAGCCACCAATGGACAGCCAATTCCTTTTCACATTGCATCATTCTGACACTGACTCTCCTGCCTTCTACTTCTATTTTTAAGGACTTATTGGCCCCACCTAGAAAATCCAAGATAATCTCCTTATCTTAAAGTCAACTGATTAGCGAACTTTAAGGCCATCTGCAACCTTAATTCCCCTTTTCCATGCAACCTAACATATTCACAGTTTCTGAGGATTAGGATATAAACATCTTTGGAGGGCCATTATTCTGCATACAACTGTAGAGTACAAAAACTAATATATGAATAATCAATAGTATTTATATATAGAAACCAAAAGACGAAGGAGGAGAAGGAGAAAAGGAGGAGAAAATAATGGAAGAAAATGAAGGAAAAAAATACTTGGACATAAATGTAAAAAAAGCTGTACAAAGCATTTATGGGGAAACTAGAATATTAGAAAACACTCCTAAAGACAAGTAGACTTGAATAAACTGAAAAATGTTTCATACATTCAAATAGGAATCAATTTTCCAAAATTGATTCATATATTTAATGCAATCCCAATAAAAATACAATTAACATTCTGTATGGAACTAGACATTGTAATTATATGGTGCAGTTTGATGAATAAACAAGTAAGGGTAGTCTTGAATATCCAGGAAATGAAGAGGAACAAAAGCATACTATAACATCTGTGTAATTAAAACAGTTTATGGAGATGCATGGGAAAAATACAATTAATGTAACTTATAGACTACAGTTAAGAGCAATATTGTAATATTCTTGCATCAGTGTCAAAGAAGGTACTGTGTTAATAATAGGGGGGTATGGAAGAAACATACCAAATGTACACTATAAACCATAGCTAGTGGTTAATAGTCTGATCATGTTCTCTCATAATATGTAATAAATATTCCGCAACAATGTCAGTTGGTGGTGGAGGAGTGTTGTATGGGAATTCTATACGTTGTGCTTGATTGTAAGTTCACAACTTCTCTAATAAAAATTTATATGAAAAAAACAGCATGATATTGGCTCATGAATAGAAGGATGCATTAGTTACCTTTGTAACAAATTCTGTCAAAATTTATCAGCTTAAAATAAAAGACATTTATTATCCATTTTCTGAGGGTCAGGAATCTGGGAGCTGCTTTACTATGCAGTTCTGGCTCAGGGTCTCTCATGAGGTTGCAGTTAAATGGTTGACTGGGGCTGCAGTTACCTGAAGTGAGCCAGCTGCTCACAAGAGATAGAAGCAGGCTTCTCCCATATCTACCGGTGAGAGGGAAAGAAAAAGAGAGAAAAAGCAGAGAGGGAGACAGAGACAGAGACAGAGAAAACTCAAGGTGAAGCCACATTCGTTTATCACCTAATTTCCAACATGACTTTTCATCACATTTGCTATATGCTAAGTCCAGCCCTCAGTCAAGGGGAGGAGAATCAAGCTCCACCTCTTGAGGAGGGGCGTATCAAAGAATTAGTGGACATACTTTTAAAACTGCTACATAGGAACAATGTAATGAATAGAAAATTCAGAAATAAACACATTCCATATGCAAATTTAACATATATTAAAGATGGCCTCTCAATTGGTGATGAGTAGATAGAAATTTTAGTAAGTGGTATTGGAGTATCCAGATAGCCATGTGAAGAAAACCACAATGAGGTCTTTTCTATCATTACCAAGATTATATATATATCAGAGATTCAGCTGAAAAAATGGATTCATAAACACTGAAAAAAACTATGGATGAATTTCTTTCTAACATGGAGGCAGGGAAAATTTTGCTATCTATAGCCCAAATTAATGAAGAAATAAGAGAAAAGATGTTTATGTATATATAATTAAATATATACATAAATATATTCTAAATTATAAATTACATATAATATACATATAATTACATATACATGTAAATTTGGTCATCTCCTAATAGTGTTCCTGGTTGTCCTAATTCAGCTCGGATTAGTAGGCTTAGGGCAAAGTATGTATAAATGTATATACTTATACACACCCACTCTGCATGACTAGAGACATCATAAGCAAAAAAAAGACAAATAGATAAACTGTGAAAAAATATATATGCAACTTTGTTTCGGTTTCCTTGGCTGCTCAAGCAAATACCATGCAATGGGAATTTATTGACTCACAGTTTTGAGGCCAGGAGAAATCCAAAATCAAGGCATTATCAAGGTAATGCTTTTTCCCAGAAGTCTGTGGCATTCTGGAGCTGGCTGCTGACATTCCTTGGTCCTTAGTTTCTCTGTCACATGGAGATCCACATGGCAGCCTCTCCCCACCTCTCCCTTCTCTTTAGGGTTCTGTTGACCTTCAGCTTCTTGCTTAATGTGGCTTTCTATCTGTTTGAATTTCCTTCTGCTTATCAAGGACTCTAGTAATAGGATTGAGATGTACACTAACTGGGCCATACCTAAACTGAAGTAACCTCATCAAATAGTCCTACTTACCATGGATTAACACCTGCAGGAATATATTAAGTTTAAGAACATGTATTTCTGGGGTACATAGCTCCAAGTCAGCACAAACTTCTGTTTTAATCAAAGGGCTAATTTTCTAATATATATTGAATGTTTATAGAGAGAAAAGAAAAATAATTGTGTAGAAAATGGCCTAGTGAGACAAAGAATTTACAGGAAAAGCAATACAAATGCCACTTAAATATATGAAAAGAGCTTAATATCATTCAAATTAAGATAATTGAAAATTAAAAATTATACTAAGATACCATTTTTTAAAGTTTGATAATAATTTATGTTGGCAAGATTAAGGGGAGAAACAGTAATTTGCATGCATTGTCAATGTATCTTTGGGATCCATCAATCCCTTGTCTAGGAATCTATCCCAAAGAAACACTGACAAAAATAGGAAAATACATATGACAAGGATTATTAATAATAGAAAAAGACAGGAGACAACTCAAATGTCCCTTAATATGAGACTGATTCGATCCTCTATGGTAGTTACATACAATGGAATATTATGCAGCCATAAAAATGAATGAGGAATGTCTCTATATTTTACTATGGCATAAGCTCTAGAATATATTAATCAATAAAAGCAAGGCAGAGAAAAGTGGGCATAATATGCAATTCTTTTATCTAACAAAGGAGGGATACATGTGTTTGAGTATCAAAAAAGAAAAGAGGGATAAATGAAGAAATTTGGTCACTTAAAGTGAGAGGGAGGGAATAGAGTGAAAGGGACATTGTTAAAAGCTTGTCTTCTTTGAATGCGTCTGTTTTGTTTATTAAAATTTTGGAACTTTATAAATAGTTTTCATTATTATAAAATCCAATTGGAAAAGTAATTCCTAAAAATTGAAAAAAAAAAAAGAAAACAAATGAACCTACATGTATATCAACTTAATGGCATGGCCACACAAATAGGAAATATTATAAGTTATTTTATAAATACCATAAAATATTTTAATTATTTAAAACCCAATGATTTGATTGTACATCCCTGGTGGGATATAGAGAACTGCAAAAATTCTTAAACTGTTTAAAACAATCATATTATTGATCATAGTGTTCCTATCATCATTCTGAGATTGTTTTTGTGTATACTATGAGACAATATTTTAATTTTATCTTTCCCAATCTCATTGAGCACCAGCCTTCTCAGCATAGGAGAAGAGAGGTATAGATATAAGATCAAAGCATTAAAAAAAAAAACCTGAAGTCTTGAAATGGAATTGGAGATATCCATATGAAGGCCTGACAAATTTTACTTTAAAAACAAGTGGTACATTAAATCAAAGGCCATTAAACTAAAGAATGGCATTGAAGTGGGAAGGGCAAATCACTGAGGCCAATGTCTTGGAATAGGTATCAATAAAGTTTATGTTTAGATAAGACCTTTGGCTTGGGTTATTATCCAAAGTACTTCATAGAAAGTAAATACAGTAGAAATGTTATTAATATTAGAGACAATTCTATTATTTAAGAAACCCCAAGCTTGAATAGAACAAACTGTTCAATGTCTAAAGTAATTTCCAAGCCACTACTCTTACTCCAACAGGAAGTCACCTGCTAACAATGTGCTGTCCCCAAGAAGGATACTCTTATGGGTTGAATTGTGAATCCCCAAAAAAGATATGTTGGAGTCCTAATCCCTGGTACCTCAGAATGTTACTTTATTTGGAAATAGGTTCATTACAGAAGAAATTAGACAAAATAAAATGAGGTAATACTAGAATGGGGGAGACGTTAATGCTATATAACTGGTGACCTTATATGAAGTGAGAAGAAGACACAGACAGACAGAGAGAAGATGACCAGTTGATGGTGGAGGCAGAGGCTGAGTTATGCCACAACCCAAGGAACACCAAGGATTGCCAGCCACCTCCCGAAGCCAGGAGAAAGGCATAGAACAGATCTTTTACTGCACACTTCAGAAGGAGCATGGCCCTTCCAATACTTCAGACTTTAAACCTCTAGAACTCTAATACAATAAATTCCTGTTGTTTTAAACCATCCTGATTGTGGTACTTTGCTAAAGACAGCCAGAGGAAACTGACACATGCCCTCCCCAATGCCCACCTCAGGTGAGGCCAAGGAATTCAATGGACAGGGAAGAGACGCTCAGAGGAAAAACAAGGGCTGTGAGACTGGCTAACTAAGGGACTCTCTTCTTTGCCGGAGCATGGAGGCTTCATTAAACATCAAAGGAGAGATGGGGGCCCTTTAAAGTAATATCTACAAACTCGAAATAGTAAATCTCCAACTAAAAAGCCTATGATTCTTGGTATAATTGCAATATAAAATAGATCATTGCTCCTTGAAGGAGAAGTGGTTATTTACCCATGCAGAGAAGCATGTAGTGAAGATCAGATATTCCAAATTTGTCAGGAAATCAATCAACGAAGCAATCATCAACCCCACATTAGAATTTCATATGATTCCCAGATTTCCTTCTGGATTGCTGGGCCAGGAATAAACACGAAAAATGAAGTGCAAAATGCGTAATTATGTAAAAAATGTGACTTGTATGCAAAGTTGTTTTTAATATTTGAAGACTAAAACATGAATTTGAGGAACTAGCAGGAGAGTCCAAATTCCCACATTCTTTTCACTTTGGCCAGCACTTAGCCTCAAGAAAAATTATATTTTAAAACACTGCTTGTTCAAACATTTAAATGTTTATGCTTTACATTTTCACCATCTCTGGAATAAGTTAAGGATTCCAGATAACTTATTTTCACGTGTTTCAAATAAATGCAAACTAAAATACACATTAATATTGCTAATGAAATTTGGGAATCCTAAGTTTATGTATTGAAAGCTCCACAGATCCTAAACTCTTATTCAAAACTACTTTCTCTCCAAATCTAGGTTATGTCTCCTGACATGAATCAATTACCCTGGAACTCCCTTGATTACACAAAACCTTGTTTACCTAAATGTTTTGCTGTCCCAAAACATTGCTGATAAACAGCGTTATACTGTCTGATGTGCACAAGTGCACCTTGGGTTACATGCGTTATGAATGCAGAATCATCTCCTGCACACCTGTCAACCTGACATTACCTGACTGTGATATGCAATCAACAGTCATTGGAAATGCAAATAATTGTAGTGTAAGAGACTCATTTGTGCAGCTAGTCTTTTATTTGTCATACATTCTTTCACCCATCAATACAGGAAAGGTTTTATTGGGAGTCTTATATCTTCTAGTTTGGAACTGATCCAACATTAAGACTCCTTAGAAAATCTATATTTAATCAATATATGAAAATAGTTTACCTGCATTTTCCTTTCTCTCTGCCATGAAGGAGGGTATGGGTGTGTATGCACGTGTGTATGTGGAGGGGTAATCATGTTTGCTGTTATTGGCGTTACCTATGGGACAGTGTAAGTAATGAAATGCTCACTAGGAATATTTTGAACATCCCCCCCATCAAACAATGACATCAGTATAAGTAAGAATTTTAGTTAAAAGAAGAACAGGATCAGAGTAAGACATATGAAAAACTTTCTCTTCAACAAGCCTAATTGACCATAGCCAATAAAATGCTTGGGAGATATTGCTCTTTCATTATTTACTGCAATGGAGGTTTATAATAAGAGATTTATAATGGTCTGGAGAGATTTAACCAGATTCTTCTCCAACCACTGAGAACACGCTATATAAATGTAAAGACTTGCAAACTCAAGGCTTCTCAGACGTGCTACCCCACGGGACCTTGTTCACAGTGTGATGTGAGCCCCTCTAGTTTCTGTGCATACAAGGATTTATATATTTCACTTTAAAAAGTTGCAAACACAAATGGGGGTCCTCTTGTAGATACTCTCTTGCACCTTGCTTTTCCTGTGGCTGGATGGGGCCCTTATTCCTTCTGGTGAGCATAGACCACCCTCCTCTCTGTGGCAGTTGCCTGCCATCCCATCACGGGGCTGCCTAATGCCAGTTTGAGCAGCCTCCTGTTGTTACACATATGGATTTTCCAGCTACAAACACTGCTACCGTGGCTACTCCTACACATGTGAATGTCAGCAACTGCCAGCATGTCCACAAAGCCCCTGAAAAGTCTCTGTAAACATGGAGCCAAAATTCCCTCTCCAGTCTCACTTCCCACCGCTGTCTTCCTCACTCACTCTGCTCCAACACACTGGCCTCCTTCTCTTTGTTAAACGTGTCAGGCACACTCCTGACATGTTTAGCAGGGCCTTTGCACTTGCTATTTCTCATGCTTAGACTTCCATGCACCACCCCTTCCACCCCCAGTAGCTGCATGGCTTACTCTTTCACCCGCTTCAGGTGTTTACTCAGATGTCCCCTTCCCATTAACACCTTCCCTAACTATTTTTCCCTCATGCCCCCCATTGCCCAGGCACTCTCTACTTCCTTCCCTGGCTCCTTCTTCTCAATAACACTTACCACTATGATATAAGTTTACCTTGTTTTGTCTGTCTGCCACACACTGCCAGCGTGTAAGGCTCTTGAGGACAGGTAAATCTGTCTGCTTTGTTCACTATTTATGTCTCTAGGGTCTTCAACAGTGCCTGGTTCATAGTAGGTGCTCAATGAAAGGTTTCTCCATGGGAAAAAAAAAAAAGTCTTTCCCACAAATACTATTTATGAGTCTTTTCCTTCTGTGTATATTTCCCTAACTAAGGAAGCTAGTTCATTGTCTATCAATAGACAATGAGGTATATTTGCTAACCAAAGGAATAAAATAGTCATACAATTCTAAGGCATGAGAAAGTCTTGCTTATCCATATTAGAGTATTTAAATATATTTGAAAAATAAAAATTTTTGTAATATGAAAACTTCAAATTAAGATATATACTTTTAAAAGAAATTAAACACATTCATTCATCATCCATTCATCCATTCATCAGTTCAGAAAGCATTTACTGATTAGTGTAGTAGGTACAGTCGATTCTCATCATTCATGGTAATTATGTTCTATTAAGTCACTATGAACACTGTATTAGCGAATACTGAATCATTGCTCCCAGGGGAAATACAGGGTTAGATTTCTGTGAGCCTCTGATCACATTTTCATCAACTGATCAATACATAATCTTGTTTATTGTGTGTTTCCATTTATTTAATATATATGGTTGATTCATTAACATTGAACTTATGGCCAACAGTATTATAACTCATGTCTGAATGAAGCTTATCTATCACATATTTTTTCCTTAAGGCACATTGCAACCTTCTTGCATTTAGGAACACTAGACAGCACTTCAACATGATGCTTAGGGGCCATTTTAAGTAGCGAAATCACCCACCAAAAAAAGCACAAAATATGTGAACTATGGCACTAAACATACCACAAAAGGACACTTATTTAGAGTACGAAAGCTGAAACAAGAAGGAAGAGTGTAACCATGTCCAATTTAGCTGGAAATATGCTTGTCAGGCAATTCAAAATTTTTGCTGCTTTATGCATGTATGTGAATGATCACAAAAGCACCATGAATTTTGATTTGGGGTTTACAAATACATTTTAGCCACTAGGCAAATTTGCAAATATGGAATTGTGAGTATGAGGATCAACTGCACTTCTTTAAAATGGGTTTCTACCAGAGAAACAGAAGGGTGTATATATATATGGTGGGAGAAAAACTCATTGCAAGGAATTAGTTTTGTTTAGAAGATTGTGGGGGCTGTCTAGGCAAAACCAAAATTCATATGACAGGCTGTCAAGAAGGACAGGCTGAAAACACTCAGGCAGGAACAGACACTGCATTCCACAGAAAGAATTTTTTAAGTCTTTTCAACTGATTGGATCAGACCAATGCCGATTATTGAGGATAATCTCTTCTACATAATGTCAACTGACTGTTGATATTAATGACATTTACAAAATACCTTCACAACAACACCTAGATTAGTGTTTGATTGAATAAATGGGTACTATAGCCTAGCCAAGTTGACACATAAAACTGTCACAATACCAGACATATACAAATGAATAAGCATGGTCTATGAGCTGAGAAGACTTGGTTAATTATAACGAAATTGTACCTTTCTATATTTATGTAAGGGTTGGAGCACATTTTCATTAATGCAAAAACTTCTGAAATTCACTTCATTTAAATGAAACATAAAAAAAATATGATGTGAAAAATACAGCTTGCTATACATGGCGTGAGAAACAGTGGGGAATAGAGAAAAATGCACCAAACTAGGAGGTAAGAATGCTTAGTCCTACTCTCCTAATATGGCATTAACTTGCTGTATGATTTCAGTAGTCACTTAACCTCTCTGACCCTCAATTTGTCTATTAAAAGAAAAGCAGTTTAACAACCAAGAGTCTCCAATGGCCAACTCAAATTCCTTCTGTGGCCAGATGGAAAATATAAACAAGTGGTGCAAACTGAGTATATGAATGTAGGGAGTACTAAACTCTTCTAAGCAAATCACATCTGGGGATCAAGCCATCAATTTGCCATATTAGTATCTCATGGTCTCTCAAGTTCTTTAATCCTATCTTACAAAATAAAGATATTTAAAATTATGCATGCATTTATAAGCATAGGAAAAAAAAAACCATAAGCACATCTATACCAAACTTACTACATAAGTGGGTGGCAGGTAAAACTGGAGTGAGAAGAAGCATCTATGTTTGTTTGTTTTATTACAGCAAGCAGATATTACTTCCATAATGAAAAAAAATGCAAGGAGGTGAGAGGAAAAAAAATTTTCTAAATGAATAATTTTTTATAAAAATTGTACTCTGGGATATACAGTTAAACATCATTGTTTTGTTTTATTTATTATTACATATCACGATGAACATGTGTTAATGAATAACGGACCTTTTATGGGAAAATTAAATGAAGATATTTCTAACAAAAGGAAATCGTAGTTGCAGTGCCTAGGTGCCCACCTGAGGTTGAACTGACATTCTTGTGTGCAGGAGAGGCTCACACTGAGGCTTCTTCTGACCTGCAGAGTATGAGAGAAAGCCACTCTGAAACAAGAGATATGCTGTTTATTAACCACTGAGAGGTGGGAGTCCTCAAGCATCCGCAAGCAGCTACAAACCTCACCTATGATCTTTACTGAAATTAAATTTTTGTGATCTCTTCTCATCCAATCCTTTTCCCAAAACCAATTTGCATAATTTGGTATAATTTGAAATGATTGACACAGGTTGTTAATTGTTGGGGTAGAAACTAGACCCTCAAAGTAGCTAAGTCTCCAAGGCAAAGGTTAGAATTCAGTAACTGGTAGTGTGGGTCGAATTGATATTAGTTTAATAATCTGTAAACTATGCAAGAAAATGTAATTGTCCTACATTACAAGGGTAGTCCTTCCACTGCACAGTTTATTCAAATGTATAATCTAAATAATTGAGTACTTCTGCATACAATAGAGCATTTCCTCATATGCAAACACCATTTAATAGACAGTTAAATCCAAACAGATGGCTAAAAAGATGCCAAGCCATAATTGGTTTGCTTTTGGTTCTTTCATTGATACCAATGTACTTAAAGAGTAAGTCTGGACAAGGCAGGATTTATTGTCGCAGAATGTTCAACCCTGCGAGGCGCTAAGGGCTTTAGTCATGCTCCTTCCATTCCCACACAAGAAATGAAATCTTGAGTTCTAAACACTGACCAGATGTTGGTTTGTCTTCTCTTAGAGCTGACCACTAAAAGCAGTTGATAAAACTCAAGTCTCTCTTCCCATTGTTTTACATCTTGTTAAGTGTTTCTTGGTTTCACAATAGACATCAGCCTACTACAAATTCATTTGAATGGTTGGAGAACCTCAATTAAAAAAAGAAATGAGAGATGATCATTAACGGCCGATTTAAAAATATACCTAAAATTTCAAGTCTTAGTTAAATTGCAGTATTTTATGTAATCCCAGGAGAAGAATGTTTTCTTTAAGTTGTTCTAAATAAAACCTGAACGTTCAGGGAATCTAGAGGTCAATGCCATATGTGTGCATGCATGAACACACGCAAATGTATTAGCAGGACAGAAAATGGCATTAATTCCATTTTACAAATAAGAAAATTATTCTCAAGCAGATTATGTAACTAGTTCAAAGCTGCAGAGTTAGCAAATGGTGAAGCCTGGATTGAAACCTGTTTTGTCTTACTGTAAACTCCACGCTCTTTCCAAAGCAATGCCGCCAGCTCTTACACAAAAAGTTTTTAAAGTCTATTGAAATAGCTCTGTATATTCTAAATGAAGATTTTAATTGTTTTTAAATTTTGGTTAGCAAACTAGCCTAATGGGTTATACACAATTTTTCAGTGAAGGCTTATACACATAGCAAAGACTATGCTGTCTTTTGTAAGAGCCACTTGATCTGATAGTGCTTAATATCGTCTTATAGCCATTAAGCACAGGCCACAGAAAATGGGGGCTTAAAAAATTGTTTAATGATTGATTCCTTATATTTTTGTTTCTTTGTTTTTCATTGGATTTGATACATTTAAACTAAATGATGAAAGTATATGGAGATAAATAAAACAAAAGACAAAATATCTATTCAAGGATTTGAAAGGTCACTTTCTCTCCCTTTCCACATGAATTTTTCCAAAATTACACAATATAAATACAAATGTTCATGCAAATATTGACATCAAGCAGAAACTTCAGTCCACTCTTAAGCCAGAAACTTTGAAGGCATGGATTGCAGGCAATGCTGACTGTGGAAAATGTGTTAAACACATTTATTTACTCCTAATGTTCTTTTCATTGAAAAATCTATAAAAGAAAATTCCTCACTTCTAATTGAAAAGTGTTTTCTATGTAGACAGATGGTCTTTTAAAATTCGTACTGCTTAGCTTTCAATTTTCTTTTAAAATAAGTATGTGTCGTTAGTATATAAATGAATACTTGTATATATATTTATGATATTTACCTATGACAAAAGCAATATATGTTGATTGTATGAAATACGGAATATGCAGAAAAGTGCAAAGAGAAAAAGTAACTTTTAATCAAAATGATCCCTTTATCCCTCATTTAATTTGCAAATTTCTTTATTTACTTAGTAATGTTTAATGAGCATTTTCTCCTAACCTTAAATAATTTTTCTATAACATCTTTCAAATGGGTATATAGCATTACCTCATTTGGTTGAAATGTAATTGGTTTAGCCAATCTTTTATTCTGATATATTTAGATTTCTTATCTTATATTTATGCATAATTACATGATTTTCTACAAATGGAAATTTGGATTCAAATTCAGACGAATATTTTTGAGACATTTGATTCACATTATCGAATCATCCTCCTAAAAGAGTATACCAATTTCTGTGTCATAAGTATATGAGAATTTCCCCAAACTCTTGTCTACATAGACTAATATTTTTTGGAAATTCTTTACCAATTTGATAGTGTATGCAAACACATTGAAAGTTGATGACACATTGGTTTGTCATGCTGAAGCATTTACTAATTTCACCTGAAGATTGAGGAAAGATTTACTTATATACTTAATAGCCATATAATTCTAAAGACGCTTCCTTCCTTTTTGTATTACAAAGGATGAGACTGCTTATAAGCCTACTTCCTACAGCTGTCTCTAACTACATCATTATGTTTAACAGAAAAACATGAACTTTAGGAAGTTTTGGGTTTTGTGTGTACATACGGGACATATGGGCTTGTGCTTGTGTGTGTGTGTCTTCAAGACTGCTTGTAGATGTGGTTATGTGTTTAAAATAAAAATGAATGGAAATTTTCCAGTTTTAAAATTTTACTTCTTTCTTAATGGCCCCATATTATAAGCTAATTAAATTTAGAACACTTTACTGGTGCACTAATTGTCAATTTTTTAAGACGATATTGGTTTTCTTTTCAAAGAGTCTCAGGTCCAACAACAACAAAACTAGTCTTTTCCACTCCCCAGCTTTGTTTCTAAAGTTGCTTATGAACAGTTGTAGGTTCTTTTCTTTGGTGAAAATGTTCCAGAGGCTTTATTACCGTTAATCTTTTTTTGAGGGTGTGTATAATTCATCTCACTGGCCATCAGAATTCCCAGAGGGTAAATTACTCTAGAGATCTCTTTGCCCTCACACTGTATCAAATTGACCTGTTTCTTGTTTGCCATTTTTGTGTACTACATTGCTTATTTAACAAGAAACAGAATGATTGTAATTCTGAGAAGGTCCTTTGATAGTAGTTTTGACACTCTGCCTGAATAATGACCCTCATTATGGTGCCGGTGACAGGCTGTGAAAGTCCTGATTTATGAATATATCACAGGTTCAGCATTAGAGCTCCCCCTACTCACTTACTTCTGATATAGACCGAGATATGGACAGAGTCCTTTGAAATAGAGAGAGGCTGAGATAATTGCACGATTATGATCATTCAAATCATCTCTTTTCCTGATTTAACAAAGCTCCGCCATTTAATTTTGATTGCCTGTGAAGTTATTAAGAACCTTTGACAAAATGTTTATTAGAAGAATGTGTTTCAGAGTAACTGTGCCTGCAATGAAGGTGGAAGTTATTCTGATTTTTCTGTTCCTAAGCTCCAGCTAAATTTCTATTGCAAATACTCATTAATGGTTGATGTGATAATAGACTGTTAGAAGCAAGATTAGCTAAGAGCAAAAAGTCTGTGTCCTTGATAAAACAAATTACAAGACATTCTGTAAACACTTTTTTGTGTAGAATTTTGTTGATTTATTGTTTCCTCTATAGTGATTATTTAAATAAATGTAGCTAATTTAGTTCATTTGCCAAACTGTATAATTTTGTTCTTTGTGAAGGGGTTATATGTAAAAGCCTCAAGGAATCACATCCCCATTAATCTTTTTACAAGTGTAATAAATAAATAAAGAGACATGGTTTAATTTTGCCAGTTAGAAGATATTTAAATAGCAGTGGTGGTAAACTGATTTCTTTTTCTACTGCTTGAAAAAGCCATGGAAATGCACTTTTTCTTGTTAATAGTTCAATGAAACATAAGAAAGCCAAAACATAACTGTTTTATTGAGGTTGTAAGAAACAAAGGTTTTTTGATCATCTACTGTTCTGTTCAATCACCTTCTATTAAAATGTTGCTCATCTCGTGCTTTGCTACTTATTCTATTTTTTAAAAAACTTCAGTGTCTATAAAATATTATAAGAAAGTCTTTATTTCAGAAAAAAGCATGAAATATGGTACTGTCCAATGTAAAAGGAAAAACGACACAAATTTATGATTATTTTCCTACATACCCTTTACTTGCCAGGAATAAGGAGATTACAATCTCCTTGTGGTTTCATTAGAAATAGAGGAAGACTGAAAGTTCTCTCTAGGTATTCTCATTTGACTCCTTTTGAGACTATCATCATCAGATGACCCTTGAGATTAAAAATACATAGTTACTAAGGGCAGTGGTTGAAAGTTAATTTTAAATCAAGTCTAGTAATGACCTGGAGGAAATTTAATAAGGGCCCTCTATTTCATAGCAAAAGCAGTCATTTAAAACATAATAGGATGATTTTGAAATCTTTAAACAAAGTGATCAGATTGAATTCCTTTTAGCAAGCAGAGAATTTTCAAAAGCTTTTTTACATCTGCATAGCCTTTATTCCTAAATCATTAACATATTTTTAGAATGTCTTTTTCTAAAGGGGAAAATGTTTGCCACCTCTGCTGTGCAGGTGTCATTAATGAAATGGATCTTTGAGAAACCTCCATCCCCTATTTCATGTATGTGTTTTGTAAAAATTCTGAAGGTGATTTTTCCTTCCTTTACTTTCTTGCTTAAATAGGCCTCATATGGAAGTATACTGTGGTTGTACAAAAGTATTTTTAGAGCATAACAAAACCTTCTAGAGCTTAATAACTATACATGACTGATCTGTCCTCTCTAGCAAGGTTAACCGTTTCTTCCAAGGAGTTAAGTGGTATATAAACTATTGTTCACACCATTTGTGCTAACAGGATAGCATGACCTCAGATACTGTAGTGGCCACACAAGGTACCTGCACAATGCATTTATCAACAAAGGGAGAAGGCCCACAGGGGCAGAGCTGACTTGAAGTGTATTAGGACTCTATAAGGATAAATGCCTAACCTCACTCCACAGCAAAAAGTAATTACAGAGCCATTGTTTCTGTAATGTTAATATTTTTTATGGTTCTTTAGAAATATGTGCTATTTAGTTCTTGAGTTGACATCTGTACTGTATTATATTTTATACAAAGCACCCAGACGAAAGTGTAGAGCAATCAAATAGCTGTGAGATCATTTTGCTCTTACAGGAAATCAACAACAGATATAAAATATAGTTAAAGGAATAGTTTAAATTCAGTAGTTAATTTTTATACTTAAATTATCTAATTAACAATAGTCTGAACAGCCAAATTTTAGAGCTTTATTCTTTCAAACATGCATGTCCCATTTAGAGTGTATCATTCTTTCATACATATTCGCAGACTCCATTTGTGTGTATTTTTATAATGTATCAATTCTCTTTCTCTGCGTGCTTCCCTTCCTATTCTTAAATTTTCTGACCTGATTCTCTATATGCCTTTATGCATGTGCCACTGGGAAAGAGAAGTACTAAAAAGCTTGTGTTTACACACACACACACACACACACACACACACACACCATTAAGTTAAAATAAATGTTTATGGCCCTCTAGTGAAGGCCTCTGAGTAGCACTCAAATGGAAATATATAAAATGAAAGACAACATGGGGTCAAATCAGTTACATACATTTGCATGTTCAGGGCAGGAGTGATTTTTAGCTTCACCATCATAAGTTATTAATAATTATAAGAAGAATATGAAAATTGGCTCCTTAACTCAATTAAGTCTATATCTTCTCTACAAGGGCATCAGACACAAATCCATCACTTTTTATTTCCTCCTACATGAGAAAGCAGGAACAGGATTTGGTACCTCTGTAAGAAAATGGAGTCCAATTTCTGGACAGATAGCTGCCTTTTAGGAGTCCTAGAAATTTTCAATGTGTTCAACTCCAATTATTAAATCTCTCCAAAGTTTGGAGTTCTCTGACCAAAAAAATGTATTGTTTACATTACACTAAACACTAGCGATCATTCTACTAAAACATACTAGTCCAGTAAGGATAGGATATTCTAAAGTAAATTTATATCATTTAAGTGTCATCACATGGATTTTGTGATAACTTTTTTTTTGTCTTGGCTGAGAGTCAAATGACAGAGCTATGCTGCACCTTAGTGTGTTATTTTTAAAACACTGATTATTATTATGAAATAGGTAGAAGTTTAGATAAGGAGGCAGCAAGGGACTATGAAAGGAAGCAGAATATATTTTCCAAGGAGGTTTAGGTTAATTATGGGTTTTGTGTCATTTGGAGACAGTTTTGCTTGTACTTCTACTTTCTGATACTTATAAAGTCCTTGGAAGCTTTGCACTCAATTAAATAGATTAGATAGATGTATGACGCTAAGATGTCATGAGTCCCAAAGCAGTTTTCTGCAAAATAAGCCTTTACCAGCCTTCTTTAGAGAAACTGTCCCTCCTTAGTCAATGCCTTTCAACTCACTTCAAGATTTCAAGATTTTATTTAGGGGCTGTCTATATGCCAGCACAGTGTTAAGCCATAGGGGGAAAGATTTATATAGTATGTGTGTGTGTTTATAGCTCCTGCCTTCAAGAAACACAAACATGACATGCTAAGCATTTATTATAATATAGTATGAACACTAGAAATAGAATTGCATATATAAGATAGAGAAATAACATTGAGAATATATAGATAAATTTCATTAATCTATACATTAACAGGGTGCAGGGACAATAGTTTTAGTCATTGACTTTAGTTGGACACTATTTTGAAAGGATTTTAGCATCAGTATGAGATGACCAGATCTGCATCTTAGGAAAGTCATAAGAGAGAGAGTGGCAGGAAATGAAGTGGATCTTATCATTGGTCTCCTGTTACTTTTTCTTACACACTCTGGATTTCACCCATGTAAGCCCAATTGGAATTCCCAGAAAAGCCTTTATATCATGGCTGAACAATATGAACCAGCTGTTTCCTATTTTTTGAAATATTTCCCTTCCCTTTACTACTTGGTATTCTTCTGTTTATCCTCAAAGCCTTGCCTCGAGCATCGTCTCCTCTGTAAAGGCTTCCTTGATGCACATGCCATCGTTTCAGGCAGACCTAAGTCTCCCAGTTTTGGTGCTCCTATTGTACCTCAGGCACACCTCTACTGGATTACATAAAAGTGCTGTTTTGCAGTTTCCTTTTTTATGGCTAACAGATACATAGTACATGATGAATGAAATCGATTGAATGACTGGAGTGAATGATTGAAACAAGTAGGAATGAGAGTAATCACAAACTGGGATCCAGAGATAAACTGCTGGCCAGTATGGCCTTTGGCTATGTCTTGGACTCTCTCTTGTTTAGCTTCAGTGCCATATTTTTCCAAGGATTGGCCTTGTAAAACTGGTTTCAAGAAATAGTTGACAAATATGTGGAATGTGATATAGAGAAAGAGCCAAAGGCCCTAAAGAAGATCTTGAGGGAGGCCAGTCATGGTGACAAGGGAGGCAAGAGGATGACAGGAGAAGGTGTAGTGAACTTCAAGTATTGTGGATCCACAGTGGCTGAGCAATTATCTAGAAACCACATTGGCAGCCAATGGCAATGATGTTTCTCATTTCTTGATCCATGAGACTGGAAGGTAAGGACAATATGCCAGTGGAGACAGCAGTGAGGATTATGGGGATTTCTTGGGGAAATCATGCTTTTGATTGTGAAGAAACTGAAAATATTAAATAAAATTTTTATGATGTGAAAGGCATTTTGAACAGTAAAATACATGGTTTACGGGAGACAGAGGAAAGTTTTTTGGGAGCTGAGAGTGTGAGGGATGCAGGCCTTAGAGAGAGAGATGTTGAAAATGGATACGGGTGGGAGTATGAAGTTCCGTTGTTAACTTGAAAGTGTGGCAGATATATTCCTGGGATGAAGGAGCAAGAAGATTGGGTGGTAGGCCGAACTTGAGGGGCTCTTGGATTTAATGACAGAAACCAGAAGTTCTCTAACTGAAACAATGCATAGAACTAACCTACTTCCAGGTTCAAATTGATATTTAGGTTGCAAAAAACTTACAGTGCTGAGTGCTGTGCTTTGATTACAGAGATCAGAATTTTCGGAGCTGGGGAACGGAGAATGATATTTGGGTAGCAAAACTGAGGAAAATAATTTAACTGAATCTTAAAGAGACTTTTCAATTTGTAGTAATTAACGCAAATAAAGGGCATTTATCTGGGAGTTTAAATGACTAAAAAACTCGTCCAGATTTTAACTAAAAACTAATTGGAAATACAAATGAAATTTGATTTCCCCCCTGTTTATTCTTTACCCTTGTGTGCTAGATAATTCTAGGTAAATTTTTCTCCTGAGTTTTGTATCAATTACAGAAGAATTAAAAATGTTCCTCTAACAATTTTCTGGCTTGTCGATGCCATTGATGGCGAATTCCAGTGACTCATCATTTCACATTCTCATCTTTCATTTATGTTAAACAAAAATTAACCGTCATTCCCTAGAAGAAGGCTGAGTTGCCAGAACCCCTGAGCTAAACACGAATTTATTTTTCACTGTCGGGAAGGGAGTTCGCTGCTTCTGCTATTATCTGGATCTTGGGTAACTGCTCGGTTACCCTTAATGCTCACTTTGCTGGTGGCATTGGAACTGCCCCTAGGGCTGCCGTAGGGTCAGCCAGCTGATGGCCTGTCTTTTTCTCCCAGGTGTTATTGATGAAGAATAATCCTGGACTCCGTGTGATTAAAGAGCCAGAGCCGAGATGACTGCCTTTTCCCACTTCGTCTAGGAACGCCCATAAACTGTGTTAGAATAAATCCCACAGCAATCACTTAAAAAGGGGGAAATCTTTTGAATGCATTTTTTTTTTATTTTTCCTTAACAAAAGAATATAAATGTATTTTTCTAAAGATTCTTTAGAAATGCTGTAGGTTGCACAATGCAGTACATTTTTTCCCCCTATTCTTTCTTGGTGTAACTTTTCCCCCCGTACACATTATTGTTATTGACAGCAGTTCTAAAGCCTTTAAAATAAAAAGAAATTTAGCAGTGAATCAATAAAGATTAGCTATTTACTGCAGATTACTAGTTTATCATTCCCATAATTATAATAATGGCTGCTGACGGAAATTCTATTTATGTGAATCATTTTATTCTTGTTATTTACTATTATTAATGTTACCATTATTATCTTCTTACCCTTCAGTTCACAAGATGTATCTTCTCAGTGAATTTTAATTTCAGTATCTTGCTATTATACTGTACATAATCCTATCAAAGACTGTCCTTCATGCAACATTTTCAGTGATATATTATCATAGAGACTATTAATGAATGAGCTTCATATCTTACTAATACTGTTTTAGATACTATTTTTATTAATTTCCTAAGCTGTAATTCTTCATCTACTACCTGTGACTGTCTTCTATTAAAGTTGTGTTTTCAGTTTTTACATGGAGATTTCAAAGGAAAAGCATTAACTTTGTGTCTTTAAAAATACATTTTACTTCACAGATTCTCAATGATTACATTATCATAATGCCCATGCTTTGTTCTCTTATACTTGTAACAAGTTAATTTTCACAATTTTCCTTTACTTTGGATTCCAATTTTATGTTAACAATCAAAATTAGAACAGAAATGCTATGATCTTTCCAACATGCAACTGATAAGAAATAACTTGAAAAACAAACCAATTGCACTTTGTCCTTTGACTATGATCCAGACACCACAGTCAAATAAAGAAAATAATTATATAGAATTTTGTACATACTATCTCTAAGCATTATTACTTCAAAGTAAACACAGCCGTCATGCAGAAGATACTGTGCTCCTTGGAAATAATTTATTTCATCGAAATGCCTTATTTATTTTATTTTAAGGGGATTTGGAAAGTGCACAACAAGAAAGCTGTTTGTTTAGCTTTTTTATGGTCTCTTTTTTTCATTACCATATGGTTCAGATTTCAAGTTGTTGCTACCTAAAATAATTCTTGCTGAGATTTTTGTTATTTTTGCTATTTTCCTCACACTGTGAATTTTGTAGAATGGTACGATTTCTATTCCTATATTCCTACAGGAAAGGTCAAACAGAGAGAATGAGAATGTAGATTAAAAAGCTTAGACTTAGCTGCATTCCTTTGTAATTACATAAAAACATTCTGACAGTATAAAATTAGTGGCTGATATTAAAATGTCCTTAAAACAACACTATGTATAGAACATGTAAATAAGCTTAGATTCCTTTGAAAGAAGATTAAATATACATGTGATATTCTGTAGTTTAGATTAATAGCTAAAGAGAGATGCATTATTATGGTAATATAATTTATAATATATTTAGCATATAACTGTAGCATTCTCCATAAACAAAACACATCCCTTCTACTAGTGTGTATTGATATGCCTCACTAATCTTTTCAGTGACTCTGTTTTTTCATACATTTTCAAATGCATACACATATGCAAAATACATACATACTAGGCTAACTGGACTAGCAGCAATTAGGAAGAATAAGAACTGACAAGAAAGAGAGGGAGAGAGAGGGAAAGGGGGTAAGAAAGGAGGGAGAGTACCAGGGAGGGACGAAGGAAAGGAAAGGAAGGAAGGAAACATTTTATTAAAACTAAATACTGTGGGGAGTGGATATGGCTCAAGTGCTTGAGCACTTGCTTCCCACATGGGAGGTCCCGGGTTTGGTCCCCGGTTCCTCTTAAAAACAAAAAACAAACAACAAGCAAACAAACAAAACAACCAACTCAGGGGAGCTGCTTTGGCGCAGTAACTAAATATTGTGAAATAAACCCTTATCTTCTTGCCTAAAAGGAAAAGTTAATGTACTTGAAAATTTTCCATTATAATACTATACCCATAGTATACACAACATGCTTAAGACTGTCTTTTGTCCAAGAGCACAGTGTTTTTGATGTTGTGTCAGTGGATTTAGAAATATTTGTTGTCTCCAGTTTGTGTTGGCACTAAGAAAAAATAGCTAATGTTCAGTGAGTGCTTATTATAGTCCAGATATTGTTCTGATAATTGTATAGGTACGTTAAGCAATACTATTATTTGAGAAAGGTCACTATTATGTGTGGGAGTTTGAATGGTGACAGTTTGCTCCCACAGTCAAACTGAACCACAATAGTATATCAATCTCTTTACAGATCTTAAGTCTTATGATCTCTAGAGGCAAATTCTGCCGAAAGTTCTATTTTTATGTAACTCCTCTGTGTGTCAATGTTAGACAGCAAAACCAAAAACCAAAAACCAAACAAACTCTCTAAGCAGTTTGATGAATCCCTGAAATCTGAATTTAGATTTCAGGGATTTGACTCTCCATTAGCAAGAAAAATTTTATAATTTTCAGAAAAGTTAAAAAATCCATTGTTGCTTTCTTTACATAAATTTTTTTGAAGTCTCACATAAACCTCTAAAATTTTTCTAAAGTATAAAAACAAATCCATTAATATAATGGACTATAAGGCCATTTCTCGTAATATCAGATATAAGATTTTGATATTACTTCTCGTAATATCAATATATAAGATTATTGACATCTTAAAAAGCAAAATATCTCATCATATGTGGTAAATAATGATTAGGAAAACAGGTTGACAATGTTTACTAAGCAAGCTACATCATAACCAGGGTAAATTTATAGTTTGCATTCTCAACCAGTGATAAATGATATTTTGTATATTGCATTTTCATGGGACATCTTGCATTTCAAGTGTCTAAGACAATACCTGGCATCAAGTACACAATCATGAGATGTTTTATGCACGAATCAGTAATAGGAAAATGAAGTTAAACTTTGGTGAAACATTTACTCTTTCACTTTTTTTAAAAAGATTTATTTATTTCTCTCCACCCCCTCATTGTTTGTACTTGCTATGTCTATTAATCTTCCTTGTTTCTTTAGGAGGCACCAGGAACCGAACCTGGGAACTCCAGTGTTGGAGGGAGGCACCTAATCGCTTGAGTCACCTCCGCTCCCTACTTTGTTGTGTTTGTCATTATGTTTTTTTTCTTGTGTCTCTTCTTGCATCATCTTGTTTTGTCAGCTTGGCATGCCTGGCCATCGTGCCAGCTCACTGTCTTCTTTAGGAGGCATGGGAAACCAAACCAGGGACTTCCCATGAGGTAGGCAGGAGCCTAATCTCTTGAGCCACATCCGCTTCCTGCTCTTTCACTTTTTTTCCCCCCACTTTTAACATAGAATATCAACAGTGAAAAAGTAACACCATCAACAGAAATTAAAAGTAAAAAGAAAAAAATCAGTGGAAAATCTCAACTTCTGTATCAGTTAGGATCCAGACATGAAACAAACTTATGACACACTAAATTGGGCATTTTGAGAAAAATGTAATAAAGAGATTCTTCACAAAGGTACAGCCAGTATTTAAGAAAAACGACAAGACAATTGCAATAACTACTTCAGGCTAATAATTGGAAGGCGTTTTCCAATTCCAAGTCTCAGGGTGAAGGAGAGTGGGCAGTTCCTGGAGACTGTGGAGAGGACTGCTTAACAGGAGCTGTGACATTGGGCTGGGGAACACAGACATCCACAGCCATCAGTAGGGAGAGAGATGGGGAATTTATACCAATCTCTGTCTTTTTCTCCAGTTTTCTGCTGGCTGAACTCAACCAAAAACCAAAGGATAAGAGAGCCCCCTGAAGCAGTCTATACCAGCCAAGCAGCAGGGCAGAGAGTAGGAAGGAGAAAGGTAGAGAGTGGACCCGAAGGGACAAACATTAGTTGTCCAACACAATTTGAAAAAGCTAGACTCCATTTTTTCACATTCCCTATCCTTGGTTTCAGACATTTCACTTTTGTGTATTTTGCAATTATAAATGGTTCAACAATAAAGAATTCTGTACAGATTCCCTGTGTTTCAGTTATTACCTGAAGTTAAATTTCTCTGGTGAGACTAATGAGTGCAAGGCAATCAGCAGTAGGCTGGCTTTTGCGCCATTCCATCAAATTGTTTCCTAAACATTTTATCAGTATTTCCTGCCACCAAAATTAATGATCATATCTGTTTTGTTAGTCTTTTGTCAGTATTATTTTTATTTAATTTAAAAAAAATTTAAATAAATAATCCATTTGAATCTTTGCTCTGACTTTTATGACCTTTGTGAATTTACAATAACCTGGCATCTGTTTCCTTATCAGTAGGGGAGTAGTATCATAAAACTCATCTTCAGTAAATGCACAAAAAGATAACCATAGAAAATCGCATCTAATTATTGCTTTAATTTCACAATAAACATATATTGATTTACTATTGTGGTGGATTGAATTGTGTATCCCAGTTTGGACATTTTCTTTGCCTTCATCTGCATTCTGATGGGTGTGACTCCATTGAAAATAAGATCTCTTGGAGATGTTACTTCAGTTAAAGTGTGGCCCTCAATGAATCAGTTTGGGTTTTAATCTGATTACTGGAGTCCTTTATAAGCAGAGTAAAAGAGCCAGAAGCTGGGAAAAAATAACAGAACTCAGAAGAGAAAAGAGTGGAAGCCACCACCTCCATTGCCATGTGATGGAAAAGCCAAGGAACCTGAATGATTTCCCTGCAGTTAAAAGATTTCCAGGGAGGAAGCAAGCCTTCTATCCTCTGAAAATAATTTCCTGTTGTTAAGATAGCGCATCTGATGGTTGTTTTAGCATATAATTATTTGTTTTAGCAGATAGGAAGCTAAGGCAACTGTTTCTATAAATACATATTTGTATGTATGTGTGTTTATGTACATGTATGCATATACACACATAAACACATACATGTGTATATACACATGAATATACAATTTTTACATCATTTTAAGAAATTCCAAGTTAACACAAGCACAACTGACCCAGACAAAGCTGTTTATTATAATGATCTATTCTGAAAACTGAACTGTTAACAATTTCCAATATAAAATGCCTACCACAAATATAACTCTTTTTCACAGCTTAATCACACACATTTAGACTGCTGTTGTAAGTCTTTCTAACTGGTTGTTGTTTTGCTTAAGAAATCAGAAAGGCTGCTTTAGGCTAACTGGAGGTCATATGTTCACAATAAATCTAGAAGTGAAAATCAATAGAAACATTTAAACCTGTGATGTTGGAGAAGTGCCTCTCAAAAAAGATCAAATGCTAAGAATTGAATCTCACATACACTATTGCACATTATCATTGCAAGTGAAGGCTTGTTGACATGATTCTGTTTCTAAATCAGTGCAACTACAATACAATTTGAAAAACATGCCACTATTTAGAGGATCTTCAGGCTTATTAGTGAGGTCTTGTCGACTGTGGGAGGAATGCCAGCACTCCAGGGACAGGTTTCCTTATCCACTGAGGGCGTTGCCATCATTAGTCCTTGAACCCATGCACAATCCGAGAGGACCAGGAGTAAAGGGGGTGAAATGACAGGAAGATGCACTTTTTATATTATCTAGGGAAGTGAGGCATCCAAAGAGAAAGAATGTAGTGGGAATATGCAGATATGATCATTGGAAAATAAGAGAGAAATCCATGTCTTGCAAAGAAACCACCTTCATTCCCTCATGGCCCCATCCTCTCAGATGTCTCTTGTCCTGTGATAGTGCTTCATATGTTATCTTTCAAAGTCCTTCTCCCACCTGCATTATCCCCTCAGTTTCTGGCACTTTCATGATACTTTGATACTTCCATTTCCTTTCAGTGAGTTTTTCTTTTGGCAACCTAAATACATTTTATATTTATTTTCAGTTTTCAAGGATGTTATGAAACAATCCAAATGGTAGCAACAGCTGTTTCAATTCTCTGGAGCTATTGAATTTTATCCTAAAGGAAATGATGTTTTTGAGAGATCATTGTCTTTGGGAAATTGTGAGGTTGTGGACTGCCTTCAATTTCCAAGAGAAATAATAAACTTTCATAGCACACACACACACACACACACACACACACACACACACACTCTCAGACTTACATTTCAATCTAAAGCATTCCAGTATACCAGGCATTCTCAGTGAATTATAATTCTAGTAAGAATTTTAAAAACCTAAACATTAAAATATTCATTTATTGAGAATGTTGTGAGGTGTGTGTGTTTTAAGAAAATCAGGAAATTCAATTAAAAAGCAGAAAATATCTTAAGAATAGTGATGAACTGTTCCATATTACCAAATAGAAAAAAGAATAAAATAAACATATCAATTTATTCAAAATGCATTTGTATGGTAAATTCACTCAGAAGTTTTGATTGCAGAATTAATCCAAAAATGCATGATAATAGACTATTGGGAAAGAGCAGAGCAATGAGAGGTGCTGGCCCTCTAAAGTAGTAAAGGTTATCATTCAAGGCAGTTAAAACTGTGATGCTGACATTAAAATACAATGAAACAGTAAAGAAAGCTCACTATTTATTTGCTTAAATTTTAAACAAGTAAAAGTAAAGAAAATAATAGGATAATATAGTAGAGCCAAATGTAAAGATCATGAAATCATAGGAAGAAAATCAGAATAATCTTAAAAAGAATTCAAAATTTTCGATGAGTAGTAAATTTCTATATCATTATATATTATTTCCTGTCCTTAGGGAAATTCTCAGCCATATTTTACAGAAAATAAAATGAAGTTCAGTTATATTCATAAGCTACTATTCTTTTGACTATACCACACTGTCCATCGAAATTAATTAATTATGTCTTCTGTTTTGGCCAGTGAATTAAAACATTTATCAATCTTGGATTATGTTTTTTTAATTAACAAATTTTATCAGATTCAGCAAGATATTTTTTTTAAAGATGATGCACCATTCATTAGAAGGATACTGAAAATTTTATATGATGATAAAAATTAGACCACCTAAAATACATAACTTAAAGTTTTATTTATTAATTAAAATTGAAATTTGTACAAAAATGGATCCACAATCTTAAAATCACTTTAGATCTATGTGGAATAACTAATAATTTGGTTTTTATATAAAATGGAAACTTGGGCATAAGGCTAAAGGCGTCATTCATTTTACTTATAAAACTACTTTGTGTGTATTAGATCATACCTAGAGATAAACACAATGAAATATTCATTAAAATATGTGAACTCCGGGGAAACCCTGGCGGCGCTGCTGGAGCATGGCTGCTTCTGCTGGGGCCGGTTCAGTGAGATTGGATTCCGGAGGTACGGCCGGGTATCTCTCAAGAGGGTCGTTTCTTACGGTTTTAGGATGAAGATGAAGAGCACAGAAGCTAATGACTTCCGTGGTATACTCCACCTGCATCTCATTAGACTTCCATTTTAACATTCCTTTTATTTGTCCCGCGATTTTTGCTAAATATTGTTGTTCCTCATGGCTTGTTCTAGGTTTATTTCCCCTTCTCACATTCTCTCCCTAAGTGACCTCAGTAATTTTGTGTAATACCTTACTTTAAAGTTTTAAGCTTTCAGAAAAGTTGCAAAACTAGTGCAAATAGTTCTCATAAATTCGTCTCCTAGATTTCCCTAAGTTTGCCTTATCATTCCATCATTTTTTTTTCTGGATCATTTGAGAGTAACTTGCTGACATGATGCTCCTTTTCCTCTGCACACTTTAATGTGTATTTCCTAAAAATAAGAATGTCCTCTTATATCATAATCACAGTACATTTATCAAAACCAGAAATATTGGTACAGTACTATTTAATCTGCAGACCTTATCAAATGTCAGTTGTCTCACTAATGTCATTTTAGAGCAAATGAAAAATTTTTTTCCTGTTCCATAATCTAATACATGTTACATTTAGTTATCATATCTCTAGTCCTTCAACATCTGTTACAGTTTCTAAGCCTTTGTCGTCTTTCATAATACATTTTTAAAGACAAAAGTTGTTTTGTAGAATGTCCCTCAATTTGGATTTGTGGTTTTCCTTATGATTAGATTCAAATTATGTTGTGTTTTTGTTTGTTTGTTTGTTTGTTTTTGGTGGAAATGCTGTGTCCTTGATGCATCAAGTCAGAAATCATACATTATCTTTGTCTTATTAAAAAAAAAAAAAAGTGAACTCCAGCATTCAAAAGTTTTGACAATACAGTGCTGTTCTTATAACTTTGCAATGATAACTGTATATACTATATGTATATACACACACACGTATATATATTTATAACGCTATTTATTTGTTGGATAAAATCACCAATCAAAAATTGAGTATGAAAAATTTTATTTTTGAAAATGGGCTCAAATGTTTAATATAAAATGCAAATTTGTTATACTAATTTATCTGTGAAATCCATTCCTATTTGCATGTGTTTTATTTTACTTCCACACAGGATAAAAGAAATTATTTAAGAATATTACTTAAATCTGAAAAATGATACTGTAACTATTAGCTGGATCAAATTTAATTGAGGGTTCTTTTTGCCTTTGGTGGGAAATTCCTGGTAATTGTCCTCAAAACAGAGCTGTAGTTATCTATCTATCTACTGCAACATTTCAGAATTGTCTGTACATCCACTATTTTGTATTTTGAACGAGAAAACATCTTTATCCTCAAGGCAGAAAAACAACTCACAGCAATTTCTTTAAAACCTGGTCCAAATTTAATACATCGTGAAAATGAGATTTTTACAATGACTAAACAAACTCCTACTGCTGATGACTGTTTTCCAGAATTGTTTGGTCTAGAACAAAAGAAACATAGAATATCTTTATTGGACCAAGTACAAAATTTTGGAGTTGAAGCTTATGGCATGTCTTAGTTCAATCCTAGTTCTTCAAGAGGATAGTGATGGAATTAGAACTAGCACCCTCCTCTGCATTCGAGACCCTCTACTCTTTCCAGTACACCATACTGTCCCACCTTGCTGACATGAACTAATGATGAGGATGACAAGAATGCTGACACTCAAACCATATTTCATATAGAACTCTGGTCTGAATGACCAACTGGTCATTAAAATTCAAAGTTAAGTAAGTTTTGCATGATTCAAGATCACAGTAAAAACATTGATTATTCTGTTATCAATCAGAGTTCTGTCTCACATTTTCTTTTTGGTTCCATTTTATTGCACGCATATTAGATACATAGATAGATAGATAGATAGATGATAGATAGATAATCAGCCATTTAAAAAATCTCTAAAACATGAAGTTTTCAAAGATGAATTCATAGAAATTGAAAATTAATAGCGAGCTATTCATTTATTCATCCCTAAGGATGCCTCTTTTCAGTTCAACTGAGGAAAATAGGTTCAGTTTTCCTTTATATAATATAAATAACATTGGAGCAAGATTGCATCTGTCATAGATGAAAATACCATATTTATGCCTTCTTATAATCTATTCATTGCTTTATGGACCCAAAGTCCTCCAGGGAATGTCACAAATCCACATAATGTTCCTGAGTGTTACATTTTGCATTTGGATCTATGATTTAGCTGACAGATGTGAATAAACACTTGGAGACAGGGAACTCTGCTAACTGAACATGTGTGGAGACCAGTGAATGCCGATTTCATTAGGGTCACATTAGCTCCTCCTTAAAATTCTTTTTTATGATCTCTTCTTTGCTGATATGAAAATAATTTTCTGTCAGTGCACCTGCATGTATTTTTATTTAGGTTGTATTGTATTTTGTTCTTTTCCATCACTTTTTAAATAAACACCTTAAAATGCGAGTGTTAAGAGTTTTCATAAAGATACAAAACCTTAGACTGCTATGTTTTTGAGACATGCTCTCTGGGAACATTAAAAAAGAAAATTCAAATATTTCTCTGATTGCTTTGGAAAGCAACTTTAGGCATTATATGATAACACTGTCTCAAATCTCAGTTTGAAAGATATAAAAGCATGTTAGAATGTCTCATTGGGCAATTGGAGAAAAATTATCTCTAATGATGAAAGGATACTTTGCACACATATTCTATTTACCGTGTTCAGTGTTCTTTTACAGTCTCTGATCCATCAATAACAAACTCGCCCACAGCCCACAAATTCTTTACAGAACCTTTTTATTTGTTCTTATTGAAATCTGATCTTTTCTCAAGGTCACTGCCTCCCTTGCAGTGCTCCCCAAATGGTGACTACTCCTTTTTCTCATGTTCAACAAGTTGCAAAGCAGGATATTGTTGGCACTTCCCTTCCATTGTCATATATTTCCTTTGAACTCAATGACATATAGCTAGCTCACCCTTCCAAACTCTTTTTCACTACTCTTTTCTGCTAACTTTCTGGTCACTTCCTCACATTCACGCAGGAGTTTGAAGACTGTCTTACCATTTACCAGCCAACAAAAGCCACAGGATTGTGAAGGACATTCTACATCCATGTACAAGATATTTTCAAAACACTTTCTTGGCTTTCTCAGCAATAATGACTTGCACATTGACTCTACTTCTAACATTTATCTTCATAGATCTTGTCATCACCTGGAACAGCTCTATCACATGATAAATCTCTAGTTCCTGCAGAGTTTATTTGTAAGAATGATAGTTGCATTGAGTTTGGCAGGAGTTTTTTGTTTTGGTATTTGAAGAAAGGAAAAATGGTATATGTTGATGACAGACAGTTAGGTTTGGACTATTATATATTATATTTTGTGATATATTTTTGTAACTTCCCAGCAACTTTTTTTTTTTTTTTTGGTACCAGGGCCAGGGATTGAACCCTGGATCTCATATGTGGGAAGCCAGTGCTCAACCACTGCACTGCATCAGCTCTCCTGAGTTGGTTTTTTCATTTGTTTGCTTGCTGGTTTTTTGTTTTTAGGAGGCACCGAGAACCGAATCTGGGACCTCCCATGTGGGAAGCAGGCGCTCAATCGCTTGAGCTACATCTGCTCCTCCAGCACCTTTCTTTTAACTTTTGCTTTGATAATTTTGAAACAATCAGAAAAGTTACAAGAATATGACAATATTTTATCTCTCTTTTTTTCTTTCTCTCTCTCTGAACCATTTGAGAGTAAATTGTAGACATCATGGTCCTTTACTTCTACATACTTCTGTATGCATCTTCTAAAAACAAAGATCTTCTCTTACATGTCCACAGTATAATGACTAGATTTAGAAAATTTAACACTGATACAACAGAATTATATAATATGTAATGCATATTCAAATTTTTCTAATTTTCTCAATACAGTTCTTCATAGCAATTCCTTCTTATCTAAGTTCTATCCAGGATCTTGCATTATATTTTGTTGCCACAACTTTCTTTTTTTTTTTTTAAACAATTTATTGAAGTTATCATTCATACATGAACATACATAAACTATAAGTGTTCAGTAAACATCGTGAACTTACAAAACAAACATGCAAAACATCATACAGGGCTCCCACACATCACTCAACCACATAAACACCCTGCATTCTTGTGAAACATTTGTTAACAAATCATGAAAGACCATCATCAAAGTATTACTACCAACTATAGTCCTTATCTTCCTCCCCTGTACATTTTTTTTAGTATTTATTTATTTATTTACTTTTATCCATTTTTACCCTCCCTCCCCCCCAATTTTTGCTATTTCTGTGTCCATTTACTGGGCAACTTTCTGTGTCCGTTTCCTGCCTTCTCTTCTCATCCTTCTCCTCCTGTCTTCACTGGGTATCGATCCTCAGAATCTGATGTGGGAGAGAGGCATCCTACCACCTTTGCCACCTTAGTTCCTGGTTTTTTGGTGCATCTCATCTTGGATCTCCTTTGTGTCACTCTCCTGTTACATCATCATCTTTCTGTGTGGCTCATGGGGACTGACGGCATACCCATTCGTGGGGTCTGGTGGCCCACGTGCCTTCTATATTTTTCTTTTTTTTATTTTTACCGGGAGGTCTTGGGTATCAAACCCAGGTCCCTCCATATGGGAGACAGATGCCCAACCACCCGAGCAACATCTGCTCCCCTGCTATATCTCTTAAGGTTGACCAAAGATACCCAAAGTTACAGTCTTTTCCCATACAGGATGGTCATATAATAAATCAGGCTTAGTTTATCACCAGCATTCTAAAAACCAGACCTAGGGAGAAAAACTAGGGTCTGGGAATACATGCATGGTTTCTAATATAGCGAATGTTTAGCCTACCCTGATTATCACAAAATCAGGTCAGCGAGAACATTTGCATCACAACTTTCATATACCCTTGTGAAATATTTAGAGAAATACCCATACATCTGTCCCCCATGAAAAAAAAAAAGTTGGAATCCAATTTTCCAGTCTCCTTTTTGGCTGAGATGCAAACAAGTAAATAGGTTCCACCAAACATCTGAGCCAGTGTGAGCTCTCAGTTTAGAGGGACCTACAAGAGGATGCCCTCAGAGTCCACGTTGGCATACGCATTTGGCTTTCCCAGGGAGTGGTAGCTGCAGGTCAGCCATAAGAGGCAAGGTTTAGGCAGGAGTTGTGGTTGCAGTAAAAGTTAAATACTTAGCAACAGCAATGCAAACTGTGGAAACTAGTGCTCAGTAACAGTTGTGATCAAAGTTTTCTTAGGCCACTTCTGCAGTTTAGAGCATGTTCCCAGAAGCTTAGTTTTGAGCTGTGTTCTTGAGTCTCATTCTTTCCCAACAAATCTGTGAAGTCCTGATATCTTCTTTCTGTGGTTAATCAGCCAGAATCTACTTCCATTGCTTTAAATAAAGAACTCTGACTAAAAGCAAGTCAGCTGGTTCCAAAACTTTCTCTAGCAATTCCTTGTAGTCTAGGAGCAGAAAAAGAGAAAGCAGATGATTAGGGTGATTTACATAAATTCAACATGTTAATTATCCATTCTTATCTAGTTAGTAAAGCAAAGCAAAAAAAAATCCACCTGACAAAATATCCTAGCAACATTTTACCTTCTTTTTTTTTTTTTTAACTAATAAAATAACTCTAACCTAATAGTAAATGAAATTTAGGAAGAAAAAGTGTTTATCTTTAATGTAATCAATATAACATAGTATTTTATCGGTTTCTGCATTTCTGTCTGATCTTTACATACGTTATATTTTATATTACAATGATCATAGTATATAGCAGTTTATTTTCTAACTGTGTATCAGTTAGGGTCCCAGGAAGAAAACTGATGTCACACTCAAATTATGTAATCTAAAGAAAGTTTAATGAAGGAACAATTTATAAAAATGTAGGCTGGGAGTAGGGAAAGAGATAGTACAATGACCCAGGGTTACTGAAAGCAGGGTGCATTTACCCCTCCAAAGACTGAAGGGGCAAAGTTTGGGAAAGGTTATTCAACCCAGAAATGGAAAATACTCTGTGTAGAAGTCTTGGTGATAGAAGTCACCATAGACAGACAGCTTGCAGTGGCCCTGTGTCTTAGTTTCCCAGCTGCTAAAACAAATACCTTACACGGGATTGGTTTAAACAATGGGGGGTTATTGGCTCAAGGTTTTGAGGTTAAGAGAAGTCTAAATTCAAGGCACCAGCAAGGTGAGACTTTCTCCCCAAAGACTGTGGTGTTCTGGGGCTGGCTGTCGGCCATCCTTGGGATTCCTTGGCTTTTCCTTCACATGACAGCGTCTTCTTCCTCTTTTGGGTCCTGTTGACTTCCAGTTTCTGCTCCTCAACATGGCTTTCTCTCACAATGTCTGAATTTCTTCTGCTTATAAAGGATTGCAGAAATCCAGATTAAGACTCATGATCTTTTAGTTGGCCATATCTTGATTAAAATAGCATCTTCAAATTGTCCTGTTTACAATGAGTTCACACTCACAGGAATGGATTAAGATTAAGAACATGTTTTTAGGAGCACGTAATTCAACCTACCACCCTCTGCATAGAGGAAATTTGGTGAATAAATACCCATGTTTCACTTTACTCCTTCTCTCTGATATCCTGCCAGTGTTCCTCATTGCCATGCCCAGAGGAAAATGGAGTCAGCTGATAAAGTCCAAGCAGATTAGCCTCCTGTGGCATAGAGCAGGGAGTATCTGGAAGGCACGTGGATTATATCTTGTACCAACCATTCGTGTAATATTTTTTTCAAGATAACATAGCATTGTTTGCTTAATCATTCACATATTATAGAGTATATTGTTTCTTGCTAAAAAGAAATGGGCAACATTTTGATGAACATCTTGATAAATGTCACTTTCTTTCCTTTGAATAATTTATTAAAAATAGCATAAAAAATATGATTGGCTCTTAGAAAGAGATTAATTTAATATGAAGAACATCTGTGTCTTAGTTTATATTTCTACATTGTTTTAAAGTGTCTAATCTGTAACTCATTAAAAAATGATGTTAAATATGTATAAAGTTAAATGTTTGAATTCTTATAATATATTTATTACACAGGAATCATGCAAAAAACAAGGAGAGAATACAGGGAAAGTATTCTTTTTAGAGATGAAGAAGCTCAGGCTCAGTAAGGCTAATGAGTTGCTCACAAGTCATGTGGCCAGTTGAAGTAAACTATGGGCAGCAGTTACTAATGTTTAAGGTATAGGCTACACTGCTGGCTGGAACACATTTTCACTTCTGACAGAGCTTCATTTGTCCAAACTCTATTTGCCTCTATCTCCTGGCAGCATCCTCTACCTGAGCTTCCATGCTCTATCAATAAAAGGTCTATTAATAAAAGAAGAGGGAGAATGAATACTGAGGACACCATTCCATGGCACCTCCCTCTGGCCACCCAAATATTAATTTACATTCTTCTCATATACATAAAACACTCCCATCCCTTCCCCAAGGGAGAGTCCCAGAGTTACAGTCAACAAAATGTCCATATATCTGGGTAAGCCACATTACTCTCCAGGACCAGATGTGGCTACTTGTGATCCCACAACTCATAAACTAAAAGACACATGTCCTCCACATACACACTCAATTCAGTGGCAAGGTAGAAACAATACAACTGAAATAAAAACTAAAATTCAAAAGAGGGAGGAAGGAGAAACACACAGTCATGAAATCATTCTGATTGTGAATTCTGACAACTTGCTGTGTAAATTCCTTAGTAGGCCATCAGTTTGCCATAGGTTCTGGGAACAACTCTTTTATCCAATGTCTTCTGTACGTCCTGATCTTAGATCTCTTATTTTTTCCTCTGTAGCCACACATGAAGATGGTGCTGAAGAATATGTGCTTTAGCTTTTTTCTGCTGGCACAGGCTTTGGGAAACAGGGGTTGTTTTAGAGGCTCGGCCCCATAGGCTTTTGCAGGCTAGAATTGTGGTTTATTTAGCAATGGCTTGTTTTGGTCACTTTGCTTCCAGGCAACTCCATTTGATGTAACCAAAGGCAAAGTTCTCCAGTATAGCTTTTAAGATTTCAGGCTTTCATTTATTTACTACTTTCTGAGCTCAGACTCTTTCCCTCCCCCAACCCATCTCAATTTAATGGCAGCTACTTGAGGCCATATGAAATAATAGCTTGTTTGGGAGGACAATATCATTAATCTGACCTTGAGTGTTGGGTTGCTCCAATTTTCTGATGAATAACATTCAGAGAAAAGCTCTGAGCAATGATCCTCTGTTCTACTGTTTGAGGTTCAGAAATATTTGGCTTTCATCCCTTTAAGTTTCCAAATTACTGGAGTCACAGTCAATTTACACTGATTTTTTTTTTCGTAAAGTAAGACATTTGTTTATTACAATTTTAGTGTTTTAGCACTGGTTTGTGATACAACACACATTAAAATTTCTTCTTTTAAAATAATTTGATACTTCATTCTTTACTTTGCAGCAGCTTTACCATTTCACAATCTGTGGGAGCCCAAATGAAAGAATGTACAAACGATCCTGTAAACTTTAATCCCTTCAAGGCTGTATACTCCCTCCCTGTGCTAACATCACCTAACACCCCATTTGTGCACCTCATGTAACTTTTGCAGAAACTAATTTCTCATACCCTATGAAAGGTCTGTCCTGAGACCCCTCATATTCCCTCTCCTTTCCTCACTTCTTTGCAGAGTACTAACTTCATTTTTTGACCAGCTGCCAATGAAAAAGTCTCTTCTGTTCCTAAGTCCCAATAAAGCTCAATTCTAACCATTTGTCTAGTGTGTTCTTTGGTCTTACGGCTGCCCCAAACTGTGCCCTTCAAGGTTGGGTTGAAACACAATCAAATTACTCAAAAAGCTGGCAGGATGTAAAAGGGAACAAATATTAAACGTCCACCCAGCCTGATCTCTCAATCTAAGATGGCCTCTCTATTTCCAATCCAGGCAGTATCTTGGGTTGAAAGGACCATAATTGTTGGCTCTTCAGTAATCCCTGACATACATGTTAAGAAAAAAATATTTCCTGCAAGAAAATATTATATTTTTATATTAGAAGATTAGTGCTTATTTTGATTAATGAGGTAAAGAGTGCCTCATTAAAAGAACTTTATGCTCTCTCATCTATGCTTGCAAACTGGCTAATGATTGACTGAATCCATCCCTCTCCTAGTAACTTACTAAAAGCAGAAAGGATCTGCTAAAGTACATAAATATTATGATTTTTTCTAACTTCCCTTGGAACTGCAGTTTCAAAAAAGATGTGCCCTGCCTCCAAAATGATCACAAGTAACTGTTTTACTAAAGGTTTTGCCTCAACAGCCACTAACTTTCTAGTCTGCAATGTACGTCCCCTTGCCCCCCAGCATCTGATAATTAAGCCAGTAACAAAGTTTGGGTTTGGTTGTGGCAATGGTCCAATTTCAGATATCAATTTTATATTACAAAAATGATTCCAGAGTTGGAATAAAGAAACTACAAAATACTTGATTCAAATAATATAGTAGGAGATATTGTTTCTCTTTTAACAATACAGAAGAAACAATACAGAAGGGCCAGTGGGTTGATCCTGTCATTCTCAATGTATGGTTTTGACCTCTGGATCCAAAGCAGCTGCTGCTCCATTTATATCCATTTGCTAGCTAGCAAAGAAGCATGGGTAGGGAGGGTTGTGGAAAGTAAGCACCTTTCCTTTGAAGCATGTGGCTTCAATTGCAGTTCATTCTGTGCACATTATTTTGAAAAGAAGTTAGTTTTATTGCCACATCTAACTCAAACAGAGGCAGGGAAATACAGTTTGGCTGGGCAGCCTTGTACTCAGCTAAAACTCAAGAGGTTTTACTACTAAGAAGGAAGAGGAGAATGGCTAATGGAGAAAAATGAGAAGCCCTGTCACTCTAGTCTAGTGATCTTTCCATTAAAATGAATTGAAGAAATAACACCCTGACTCTAGAAATCTAAATCAAGGAGACCTGAGTGCTAAGTTTAAAACAAAACAAAACAAAATGGGAAAAAAAAAAAAAAAAAAACAGCTTCAAGGGGTAGAATGTGAGAAAATGTTTATTTGTAAAAATAAACATTTCCCTTAAGCCAAAATAGCTGAGAATGGAAATATTGAATTACAGATTTGGAAGACATGTTCAGACATCATCCTGTCTAGAATGTGGACCATATCTAAAGCACCCTGCAAAATGTTAGCCCAAATTAGTCTTATGAGATCTCTGAAGAAAGAGGTTTCTAGGTTCGTTTGGTAATATTTTTTACCATTTAATTTTAAGACCATGCACCCCCTTGTCCACTCCTTACCCCTGCATTTCTCGATAACAGATTGTAGCTTCCTGATCAAGATGGTGGGCACAGAGCTGGTCTGCCTGGGGTGAAATCCAAGGAATGCCAACCGTGCCATTATTAACAGTGACCATGGAGAAATCATCTTTCTAAACCCGCTTCCTAATCTATGAAAGAGGGATTATATTTGAACCCACTTGATAAGGACGTTGAGAGGGTTAAATGGTTTAAAAATGTGAAAAGCATTTAGAGCAGTAGCTGACATTTGGTCAAGTCTCAATGAGTCATAGTTATTATCTCCTTGGATCTTTTCTCAGGTCAAGGAACCTGCTCCCAAATGAAATAATACTGTGACCTTTAAAAAAAAACAGCTAAATTTCATTAATTATGACTGCAATTAATCAGACAACATGAATCTACATCATTTTGTATTATTAAAAAGTACATTATACTAATACAAATTAACAGCATAAATAAGACAAAATTTTAAGCTACTTAAGAGTGAAAGCCCAACAAATCTTTTCAAGTACCACCTTAATGGGAGATTTTGCATTAGACCTAAAACTATACTAATGACAAATAATTCTATTCTGTTTGTTGAAGCACTTTAACAGTTTCTAAAATTACATCTCAGCTCTAACTTCCAATGTTTGTGGTCTTGCGAACGATTACAAAATGAAAGTAATGAAACCAAATGTGTTTTTTTCTGATTATGGTAATATATGCTCACATAAAAAAAAAACAAGAAATATAGGAAAGCATAAAAAAAGAAAATAAAAATTATCTGAAATTCTAGCACTGTAAAATAATTACTACTAACTGGTGAATAACTTTTAAATTATTTCTTTGTAGAGTACTATAAATTAAAAAAATAAGGCCTTTCTGATAATGATAGGCAATCCCTTTGGAGATACTGATGGTAAAAACTACACAAAGTTAATAAAAACAATTATTTGAAGCCATTGGAAATTACCATGACCCAGAAGCCTACCCAAAATAAATGAAAACTTTTGTCCCTGCAAAGTCTTGTGAACAAATATTCACTGGAGCTTCATTTATAATAGCCCCAATCTGGAAACAACTCAAATGTTGAACAATAGGTGAAACAAATTGTGTATATCTTTATAAATGAATATTATTCAGTGATTTTTAAAAAAGAATGAAATAATATCTGGGAAAACACAGATGATGTTCTAAACATTATGATAAATGAAAATCAGGTACAAAGACTACATACTGTAGGAATCCATTTATTTGAAGTTCTAGAAAAGCAAAGGTATAAGGACAGAAAGCAGATCAGTGGGTGCCTGGGGCTAGAAGGAGGGGAGGGAATCAACTGCAAAGGGGCAGGAAGGAATTTTTGTGTGTGTTGATAAAACTATGCCAAATCTTGATGTGATAGTGGTTACATTCCTCTATACATTTGCCAAATACATCAAAATACATGCTGAAAATGGGTACATTTTATTGCATGAAAATAATTCCTTAATAAAGCTGTTAAAAAATAAGGTTCAGCCACCTTACATTTAACCTCCCATCCACCAAAATTGATTTTAATAGCAATGTAGTGATCAAAATGCTTCTGATCAAAATTGCCCTCTGAAAACAGAATGAACTCTCAGCTTCTCCCTGACCCTTGTTCTTCCAAGGATTTTAACTGACATAACCCTGGAGAAAGAGATGGAAACTAAAAATTACATTTATAGGGATCATTACCAGGTTTCACAAAATAGTGAAAAGTTTCACAGTAAAACTTGTCCCTAAGACAAATACTGTATAATGTCACTTATATGAGATATCTAGAAATAACTAATTCACAGAGACAGAAAGTAGATTAGAGGTTACCAAGTGTATTAGCCAAAGGGGTGCTGATGCAAAATACCAAAAAGCAGTTGGTTTTTATAAAGGGTATTTATTTGGAGGAGAAGCTTACAGTTACTGGGCCATAAAGCATAAGTTGCTTCCCTCACCAAAGTCTGTTGCTATGTGTTGGAGCAAGGCAGCTGCCCACGTTTGCCAGGGTTCAGGCTTCTTGGGTTCCTCTCTTCCCAGGGCTCTGTTTCTTTCGGGCTCAGCTACCTATTTTCTCTACAAGATCAGCTGTAGACTATGAGATTCTCTAGGCTTTCCCTCTTTCCACAACGCCAGTTGTAGACTACCAGATGAATGGCTTGTCTCAATCCCGGAGCCTTCTCTCCTTCCTCACCACCAAGCTCCTGCCCGCCTCCCCAGGCTCCAGCATCAAAACTCCAACATCAGAACTACTCCAACTCTGTCCTTTGCAATGCCTTTTATCTTTGAGACACCACCCACCAGGGGGTGGGGCTCAACGCCCTACTGACTCGGCCTGGTCAACGCTGTAATCATAACTTAATCATGCTTAGATTAACAGACCAGTTTATAAGCATAATCCAATATCTATTTTTGGAGTTCATAACTATATCAAACTGCCAAACTACTACACCAAGGGATGGGGTCTGGGGGAAAGGGGAGTTTTCCCTTGGTATATATAACATGTTATAAATAAAAATTAATTTTAAAAATTGTCCTTGAATATTCTAGGGAAAAAATAAATAGCATCTACACTATTTCATTTCCTTTATTCCTTGAATTTAACAACATATATAAAGAGTATTTATATGAAAATAATATGTCATCTAATCATCTATTTTCAATGGTTATTTATATAGTATTATATTTTCTTAAAGAATGCTGTTTACAATTGTTTATTAGTGAACCATTTAAGATGTTCCTAATTTTTCACTATTATAAATAATATTGAGGTGAGCATTCTTGTAGATATAACTTTGCCTACTAATCAGATTATCCCCTTATGATAAATTTCTAATATCGCATGGAATCTGTAAGATTAGGTCATATTTGCATTTTTTAAAATTTTTTAATTTTTTAAAAGATACTTAGATTATATAAATAATATTTGCATTTTTGATACATATTGTCTTATGGTATAAGATTTAGGTATGATTATAGGTTCTTCGGAGGGCAGGACATAACACAAAGACACACAGATGGATGAAGGGCAGAAATCTCTCTTACTCCAGCTCCAAAAAAAAGAAGGTGGCCATGCAAGGCCACACAGGGAGACGGTAACAGCAAGCTGGAACTTTAGGAGGCAGCTTAAGTGTGGCCAGTGAGGGAGTTGGCCTTAGCTAGGTTTCTTAGGCACCCTGTGGATTGGCTAATTAGAAAAAATTCCCTGTTTGCCTAGGGCTGCCCCTAGTTGTTTGGACCTGGCCACAGGACAATTAAGGCTGGTGCCTAGTGGCCAGGTATGAGTGAGAGCCCCATAAAGAAATGGATCTAGTGTGTAAATTCTTTTGCTCAAGAAGGGGAAATGACAGGACTCTAGCCAGGGCCTCAAAACTGAGTCAAGACAGCATCTTAACATCTTTGTTACAATGTTCCTACAAATGGTGCATTAACAGAGTCAGTTCATCACAACCTTTGGTCACTAATAAAATGATGGAAGAAATGTTGACTTATTTGTATTAATTTTATTTTAATTGAATTATTTATAGTTTTTGGTTTTTAAAAATCTTATTAGTGAGCTTCAACAATTTTATACATGCATTATTTGGTCATCTATTTCTTTTACAAATTATTTATTATCATTTTTTATTTTTCTATTTAGAAAAGCATTTGTAGTGAGTTATTATAATTGTTATTATTTTTAAATATTTAGAATTATTTTTCTGGTAAACCTTTCTTTTAACTTTTAAGAATCTTTTGAATTTCTAAAATTTTACATTTAAAAATTTTTTACAAATTTTTCAATTTATTTACATGTAAATAATAGTAAAATTTACTTAATTTTGGTGTTTGATCAAAACATGTAAAAATCATCACAATCAAGATGCAAAACAGTTCCATAACCCCAAAATGTCTCCTATGAAATCTCATTGTAATAACATCTTCCCACTTCCCCACCAAAACTCCTGGCAAATACTTATCAGATTTATTACTATAACTTTATCTTTTTTTAGAATTTCATGTAAATGGAATAATATAGCCTACAACTCTGAGAACAGCTTCTTTCATTCAGGATAATAACTTTGAAATTCCTCCAAGTTGTTACATGTAAAAGTTTTTTTCTTTTTTATTGCTGAGCACTATTCCATTTAATGGATATACATAGTTTATTTATCCGTCCACCTGTTACAGGACATTTGTGTTGTTTTCAGGTATTGGTGATTATAATTAGGACTACTATAAACATTAATATTCAAGTTTTTGTGTGATTATAAGTTTTCATTTCTCTTAATTACCTAGGTGTGGAATTGCTGGGTTGCACATAAATATAATTTTATATACAATTTGGTGAAGTCTCTGTTTAATGTCTTTTGACCATTTTTGAATTGTTTTCTACTGTTGAGTTTTGAAAGTTGTTTATATATTCTGGGTATAACCCTTTTGTCAGATATGTGATTTTCAAATATATGCTTCCCATGTGTATCTTATCTTTTCATTATCTTAACAGTGACTTTTGCAGAAAAAAATGTTTTTAATTTTTATCTTCTTTAATGAATTTTTTCCATTTATGGATTTGACTTTTGATATCATGTCTTAAAACTCTTTGCCTAATCCCAGGACATGAATTTTTTTCTTCCAAAAATTTTATAGTTTTGCACTTTACATTTAGATAAATGAACTACTTTGAATTGATTTTTGTATAAGCTGTGAGGTTGAGAACAAGAATCATATTTTTGTGTATAGGTGACAAACAATATCATTTGTTGAAAAGACTTTGTTTTCGCTATTGAATTGTCTTTCCACTTTGACAAAATTCAGCTGGCAGATTTCCACTCCTGGGAAGATGGAATTAACATAAATTTTCCTATTCCTTTTGCTTGGTCAACTGAAATCCCTATACCTTTTACATAAAATAAATATAAAGAGACTCTAAAAGATGGAGAGATAAAAGTAGACTGACTAGGGACCTAAGAACACATATAACATGGTGGTGACTTTCCTAGGTTTTCTTTTAATCTCATCCACCTCAGATTTGGAGCTAAAGGAGCTGACAGCACTGAAATGTCAATAGGTACAGACAAAATAAGCCGAAAGCCTACTTTCTTTAGCCAAGGACCAAGAAGGTTATAGCCCAGCATGACAGAAAACTTTTAATAATAACCACTACAGCTAAACACCACAACAATTTTTGGCTCTATCGCCACCTACTCCTACAAAGGCTAAGCAGGGAGCTGAGACTTCCCCCTCACAAGGCTGTAATAAGGTGCCCCAACACCCATGCCCCAACATCTCTCTTCAGTGTAGTGCTAGAGAATTCCAAGTAGAGAGTGGCAACTTTCATCCTCACTTATCAGTGTTAGCAGAGACAATGTGTAGAACCTGAAATTTTGCCCCCAGCCAGACGTAATGACAAATCTCCCTCCAAGCCCACTGGGGTTGTGTCAGATAATGCCTAGAGGAGAGTTCGGAATTTACTATTGCCCATTGGTACTGAGGCCACTCTCCCTGCACTGTCAATTGGGAACCAAAACACATATAACCTCTTGGTAGTAATGAGGAGCACCCCTCCCCTCCACTTCCTACAGAGACTAAGTGGGGAACCTAGATTTCTAAATCCACCTGGAAGCAATAAGTCAGCTTCCTCAACTTATCCTGCCAGAGCAGTTTCAGAAACAACAGCTAAAACAAAATAATTAAGTCAGATCCAGAGACTCAGATCATAATATGAAAACATCCATGCTTCAATTGAAAACAAAATCACTAGTACCAAGAGCCAGGAAGATGTCAATCAATAGATAACAACATTGAGATGACAGATATGTTGGAAATACCTGACAAACATTTTAACATGACAATAATAAAAATGATTCAATAAGCAGTTGTGAACATCTATAAAAAATGAAAAATAAAAGTCTTGGCAAGGAAATAGAAAGTCTCAGCAAAGATGTAGAAGATATAAAGAAGGGCCAAATGGAAATTTTAGAACTGAAAAATACAATAAATTAAATGAAAATCTCAGTGGGTGATTTCAATGGCATAATAGACATGAAAGAGGAAAGAATCAATGAACTGGAAGACAGATCAATAGAAATTATCCAATCTAAACAACAGAACGAAAGTAGACTAAATGAAAAGGAATGAAGGCTCACAAACCAGTGCAACCATAGCAAAAGATGTAACATTTGTGTAATCAGAGTCCTGAAGGAGAGGAGAAAAATTGGGGCTGAAAAGGTATTTGAAGAAGTCATCACTGAAAATTTCCCAAATTTAGCAAAGCCATCATCTTACAGATTCAAGCAGTTGAATGAACCTCAAACAAGGTAAAACCAAAGAAATCCACATCAAGACATATCACAATTTCTTCAATCCTACTGGAAGGGGATGGGGACAAGATGGCGGCTGTCAACATTGATGACTTGCTGTACCCCAGCGCGGTTGTCATAGACGAGCTCTGCAACAAGGATGTGCAGGTTGGGAGGATACAGGTGCCTTGGGAAAGACAGCAAGGGGGACCTGGGAGTCTGGGAAGCCCTCACTCAGGGCCCTGGGTTGCCATTCTCCATTGCCACTGGTGCTATTGCCTGCTGCTCCTCCTTCTGAGCCATGGTCTTCACCTTCGTATCTTTCTGCTATATGCTGGCACTGCTGCTCAGTGCTGTGCTTCTCTTTTTCACCATCTGGCATCTTATAGCATTTGATGAACTGAAGACTGAATCCTATAGGCCAATGTAATACCCTGAACACTTTGATTGTTACAGAGGACCTCATCTATGCTTTCTTCTGTGTCATATTTCTTTGTGCAGCAGATGGCTCACAATGGGGCTCAGTATGCCCCTCGTGGCATATCATATTTGGAAGTATATGAGTAGATCAATGATGAGTGCACCAGGACTCTAGGACCCTACTACCATCATGAATGTCAGAAAGAAGCATGGTGCAAGTGAGCTTCTTATCTCCTAGGATTTTTTTTACTACCTGAATGGCAAGATCTGTGTTTTAGTGAGCTCTTAGAACAACACAGAGAAGAATTGATCCAGTAAAGTAAAATGCAAATGCCACAAAATGAAGAGATTCTATCCAAAAAGATCCTGGTTGTAAGAATAGTCTATGGAATCTGAAGAGTTACTTTAAAAATAACTATTTTTTTTTAATGTTTCCATACTTTTAGCTTGTGGACTTTCCTGTTATACTAGGAAAAGAATTTCAATGGAATTACGTATAAATTAATATAAAATGATTACCTCGTGTTGAAGGGTTGAACTTGCATGCCTTACTGAACAAACATAATTCTCTAAATGCTTGCATTAATTACTGATATTTCTTAGTCCACTGGAAACTTTTGTTTATAGGAACTTATAGGGCTCATTTTGGTTTTATTGGAATGCCACCTACTTATAAATTAGCTATAGATATCAGGTACTTTTGATGAAATGGAACTGTGTATCTGACCTGTGGGAAACACCAGAAGTTTCCTCATCTATTATGTAGTTGATTATATATAGATACATTTGTAGAAATAAGTGGTATTTTTTCCCCTTTAACTTGAGTATTATTTCTGTACATTGCATGAAAGAGAGATTTCCCATATTCCATCAAAGTACTATACTTTCTTTCTTTCTTTCTTTCTTTTTTCCTTGAGGTACCGGTGTGGGGATTGAACCAGGGGCCTTGTATGTGGGAAGCCAGAGTTCAACCACTGAGCCACATCAGCTCCCCTGAGTTGTTTTTTTCCATGTATTTGCTTGTTGTTTGTATTTTTTATTATTGTTTGTTTTTAGGAGGCGCTGTGGACCAAACCCCAGACCTCCCATCTGGGAAACAGGTGCTCAACCACTTGAACCATATCCGCTCCCTGCTTTCATTCTTAAGCATAAGTGAATATGATATAAAAATATATAGATTACTTGTGAAAATGCATTTAAAGCTATTTTGAATGTATTTTATTTGTAAGTCATTACTTATTAAGAAATTGGTTATTCTACTAACTGTTCCAATCTGGTAGTAAAAGTATGCCTAAGAATTTGCAAGTACCTTAGATTTTGAAATCTGAATGAGAGAGAGCACTGTATAACTTCCCTGCTGTTCTTTCATGCACTACAATAAAACTTTGAAATTAAAGAATATATATATAATTTTTTCCTTTCCACATTTAAAGTACTCTTTCAAATAACTGAGAATAAAGATAAATTTAAAATATCTAAAAATAATTAGTATTTAATGACAGGCAAAATACAGTATGCCAATCAGTGTGTCTAAAAGGTATTTGAATTCACTTCAAGTAGTGTAGACTAGAAAACATGTTAAAAGTAAAGAAATAAAGAGTAAAAATAAAATAAAATAAAATAAAAAAAAGACATATCACAGATCAGTCAAATTGTTGAAATGACAGCACCAGTAAACTGTGATAAAATATATCTGTATTATGTAGTGGCTAGAGTAACCACTAAAAAAGTTGTACAAATAGATAGACTCAAAAACACTATAGATAAATCAAAAAGTAATTATAAATCAAAATGTTCAAGTAATCCACAGAAAGGCAGGAGAAAGAAAACAGAGAAATGAAAATCAGAGATAATAAACAAGAAATAAAATGGCAGAATTAAGTCCTATCTTCTCAATAATAACATTAAATATAAATGGAATTAATACATTAATGAAAGACAGAAATTAGGAGAGCAGATTAAGAAGACATTACCCAGATATATGCTGAATGTAAGAAATTCTCTTCAATTATAACAATGTGGGCATGTTGAAATTAAAAGGATGAAAAGATATATCATGCAAATATAATCAAAGGAAAGGAGTAGTGGCTATAGCAAAATGAGATAAAGGAGACTTCAGAGGAATAAAAATACAAGGGAAAGAGAGGGGCACTACACAATGATAAAAGAGTCAGTGAACTAATAAGACATAGCAAACCTAAATTTATATGCACAAAACAAAAACACTTCAAAACATGTGAAACAAAAATTGATTAAATGAAAAGGTAAAATAAACAAACCTACAACTATTGTTGAAAGAACTATTGTCGGAGACTTCTCTCAAAAATTGATAGACCAAACAGATGTAAATTCATTAAAGATATAGAAACTCAACACCATCAACTAACAGGATCTAATCAATATTTATAGAATACTCCACTCAACCACAGTAGAATACACTTTATTTTTACACCCCCACAGAATAAAAACCAAGTTGGACCATATGCTGGGCCATAAAATAAACCTCAACACATTTAAAGAATTGAAGTCATACAGAGTATGCTGTCTGATCACAATAAACTCAAACTAGAAATCAATAACAGAAAAATCTCCAAATACTTAGATACTAAAGAATACACTTCTAAATAAACCCTGGGCCAAAGAAGAAGTCTCAGGTGAAATAAAATAAAATACATCAAACTGAAGGAAAATGAAAATACAATACATCAATATTTGTGGAACACATATTCATTATCTCAAATTATCTTAAAATAAAATGTTTACTGAAAAAAGTCCATGACTTTTTGGGTGGTATTAAAAGGACAATTGAACATCCATAAATATTTTTATTATATGTTTATTATTCTGCATGAAAATATATTATATACAATAAAATTTAAACAAAATCTTTTTTAAAAGTGCAACAAAAAATATTAAAAGAAAAATTAAAACTTTTGCATTATGTGGGCATATTTCTAGACCCTCTATTCTATTCTATTCATATATGTGTATACTTCTTTGCCAATACCACTCAGTCTTGATTACTGTTGCTTTATAGTATGTCTTAAAATGAGATACTGAAGTTCTTCCAACTCTTTTTTTTTTCAAAATTGTTTTGACTATTCTAGTTTCTTTGTGCTTCCATATAAACATAAGGATCAGCTTGTCTATATCACAAAAAAATCTGCTGAGAATTTGACAGAGATTGGGTTAAACCTATTAGTCAACTTGGAGAGAATTTGCATCTTTGCTATGTGGAAATATCCATACTGTGAACAAAGTATGTCTCTCTATTTATTTAGGTATTCTTTGATTTCTTTTATCAGCATTTTGTGATTTTCAGCATACTAATTATATGTTTTATTTTTATATCTAAGTATTTCATATACTGTAGCTATAATAATTGGTATTGGCTTTTAAATTTTAGTATCCGATTGTTGACTGCTGTGATTGAATATGATTGATTTTGAATTTGTATCCTGTGACCTTGCTAAACTGTCATATTGGTCCTACTTAAAAAAAAAGTTTCCTTGAGATCTTATACATAGACAATCATGACATTTGTGAATAGAAACAGTTTTATTTTTCTCTTTCTAAACTGCATACCTTTTATTTCTTTGCCTAACTTGTTTCACTGGTTAAGATTTCTAGTATGACATAGAATAGAAGTGGAGAGAGTGAACATCACTACTTTGCTGTCAATCTTAGAGGGAGCATATTTATTCTTTCACCATTAATATGTTAGCTATAGTGTTTTTTGGAGATGCCCCCATAGGTGTCCTTCTTTAATCATCAGAACCTATGAATATGATGTGCTATCCTATCTATGAATACATTACATTAAATTACAGATGTAATTAAGACTACTAATCAGTTGACCTTAAGTTGTGGATATTATCCTGGATTACAAGTGGAACTGATGTAATCACTTGTGATTTTAAAATCAGAAGAGGAAGGTAGAGGTGAAAATCAGATTTTAGTATGAGAAGAAATCTATGTACCATTATTGCTTTGAAGGTGAAAGTCCATGTATTAGTCAGCCAAAAAGAGGTACTGATGCAAAGTACCAGAAATCTGTTGGCTTTTATAAAGGGTATTTATTTGGGGTAAAAGCTTACGGTTACAAGGCTCTAAAAAGTCCATCTCAAGGTTATTTTCTCACCAAATTCTGTTGCCATGTGTTGAAACAAGGTAGAAGGTGATGTCTGTGAGGGTTCAGTCTTCCTCTTTCTCTTTAAGGCTCCGAGGCCCAGCTCCTTCCAATCTCAGCTGTAGGCTGGAGGGAACGTTTCTTTCTGGGCCTTCTTTGCTGCTCAGGGTTCTGGTCTCTTCAGCTGCAAACTATCAGGCAAATGGCTCATCTCTCTCTGGGGCCCTAGGATCAAGTTCTTTCCTCTGCCGTATCTATGGAGCCTTCTCTATTCCTGTGTATCTTCTTCTGTGTTCTCCTTGAGTGAGTGTCTGCTTATATAACCTGCATGCTCTAATGATGTGGTTGAATCAAAGCCCTAAGCTTAACATAAGTAAATGTAAAACCTTTAAATTTAATGCAGTCAAAGGGTATCATGCACAGAGGAACAGACCAGTTTACAAACATAATCAATATCTCTTTTTGGAATTCATAAATAATATCAAACTGCTACAGTCCACATGAAAAGGATTGTGGGTGGCTTTGAGTCGAGGAAGGCAACCTTCAGATGACAGATAGCAAGGAAATGGGTATGGCAAATGTGCCACAGGAACCAAATTCTGCCAACTTGAATGATCTTGGAAAATAATTCTTTCCTAGATAAGAGTTCAGTGCAGCTGACACTTTGATTTCACTATTGTGAGACCAGGAGCAGAAGACCTAGCAAAGCCCACTCAGAATTCTGACCTGTGGGATAATAAATGGGTATTGCCTTGAGCTACTACTTTTGTGATAATTTGTTATGGCAGTGGTAGAAAACTATTACAATGGTCATTACTAGTTTCAGAAATTTCTGTTCCGTTCTTATTTTGTTGGGAGTATTTATCAATACTGTATGTTAAATTTTTTTTCCACTTGGGTCATTTGATATGAATATTCATGTTTTCTTCTTTAGACTATTAATATGGTTTGATAACATTGATTGATTTTGAATATTGAATCAACCATGTGTTCCTGGCATAAAACCCTCTTGGTCATGGTACATTATTATTTGCATATATTGCTGTATTTTATTTGCTAATATTTTCTGATAAGTTTTGTGTCTGTGTTCATGAGAGATTTTGGTTTGTAGTCCTTTTTCATATACTCTGTTTGGACTTGTTATCAGTGTGATGCTGGCCCCACAAAATGAGCTGGGAAATATCCCTTCCTCTTCTTTTTTCAGGAAACACATTTTGTAGAGTTGTAGTTTTTTTCTTTAAATGTTTCATAGAGTTTGCCAGTGAAATCACATGCCTGGGGATATCTTTTTTGAAACTTTTCAACTACCGATACAAGTTCTTTACTAGTTTGGGACCATGTAAGTTATCTATTTCATTTTTGGTGAGTTTCAGTATTTTGTGGTTTACAATGAATTGATCCATTTCATATAAATTGTCAAATTTATGTGCATAACATTGTTCATAGTATTCCCTTTTTATCCTTTAAATATCTGTGGGGTCTGTGGTGATAGTCCCCTTTTTATTCTGGTATTGATAATTTGTGTGGTCTTTCCAGAAGTTTGTCAAATTAACTGACCATTTCGTGGTTGCATTGACTTTTCTTTTGGTGTTCTGATTTCAGTTTTATTGATTTCTGCTCATATCTTTATGATTTCATTCTTATTATTTTTTCAGTTATTATTGAATTGTGAGTTTTTTTTATAAAGATGGCATAGAAGTCATATTTTTTTCTCCAAGTATGTGTCTTGCTTTTTCTTATTCTTAATGATGATTTTCTAAGTGTAAAAGGTTTAAATTTTTATTCAGTTCAACGTATCAATTATTTAATTTTTGACTCAAGGTTTTTTGTTTCCTTTCTTGTAAATATATGCCTGCCCCAAAGTCATGAATACTTTCTCCTATGTGTTTTCCAGAAGCTTTATACCTGTAGCTTTTATGCTTAGGTCTAAGTTTCACTTCAAGTTAATTTCTCTGTACATTGTGAAGTATGGCTTGAGTTTCTGTCTTTTCTAAATAGATATCAGATTGGAACAATCCAGCACCAATTTTGAAAAGACTATCCCTTCCCTATTGCATTACCTTCACAACTTTATCAAAAAATTGACAGTTTTTACATTGTTAGTATAAATCTGTGTATAACATTGCCCTAATATCCATTTAATGTCTGTAGGATATGTAACAATAACTTACCTATCATTCTTGATATTGGTAATTTTTTCTCTTTTTTTCTTAATTGGTTTAGCTATTTACTTATAAATTTTATTGACTGTCAAAGACCAGTTTTTTATTCATCTGGTTTTGCTCTATTATTTTTCTATTTATTTAATTTCATTCCTATCTTTTATATTTTATACTTATTTTTTCAATTAATTTGGTATTTTTTTCTAGTTTCTAAAGATGGCAGTTTAGATTATTGGTTTTAATCTTTTTTTTTTTTAATAGAAATATTTAAACCTATAAATTTCCTTCTATTCACTTCTTTAGTGGCAAAAATCAAATTTGATATATTTTTGAATATTTTATTTAGGTCAGAATATTTTTAAATTTTTTCTTCTGACTTCATCTTTGATTCATGAATTAGTTAGAAATGCATAATTTAATTTCCAAATATTTGGGGAATTTTCAGATATTTTTCTGTCATAGATTTTTATTTCTGTTTTGTTACAGAATATATTATATATTATTTACAATTTGCCTTTCAGACCAGGATATGGTATATCTTAATAAATGTTCAATTTGATCTTAAAAAGATTGTGCTTTATACTATTTTTGGATGGAATGTTCTATAAATGTGAATTACCTCAAGTTGGCTGATATTGTTATTTAAGCCTTCTACATCCTAATGGATTTACCACATGTACTGTCAATTACTGAACGACTTTTTAGTTCTTCATCTCTATTTGTGATTTTGATGATTTCTTCTCTCAATTAGTCAATGTTTGCTGTCTGTCTTATGGAGCTTTGTTATAATCTGCATAATTATATAACTTATATAATTGTTATATCTTTCTCCTATTTTGGCTACTGTTATTACTAATGTCCCTCTTTGTCTCTTGTTATATTCTTTGTCTTAAAGAGTATTTTATCAGTTGTTTAATTGTCATTCCAGCTATCAACTTTTTACTTTTACTTTTAACATATCTGTGTTTTTGAATTTCAAGTGTTTCTCTTGTAGACAAAATAGAGGTGAGTATTGCTTTTCTATCTAGTCTGAAAACTTATTCTGTAAGTATTCAATCAATTTAGATGTAAAATTATCAATATGGTTGGATTTACCTATACCATCTTGTTATTTGTTTTATATTTGTTCTGTGTTTAATTTTTCCTTTATCTGTTCTTTATTTGTGTTCTTCTAGATTAATCATTTTTTAGTGCTCTCCTTTTCTAAACTATTTCTAAACTAAATCTATACATTTTTTATTTGATTTTTTATTTTATGTCAATGTTTGCTCTATGATTTACAATATGCACCTTTACTTATTATAGTCTGCTTTCAAATATACTATATCACTTTATGTATACTGTTATGATCTTTTCCCCTGCATATATCTTTTTCTTCACTCCCATCTCTTGTAATATTTTTCATACATTTTCTTTTTACATATTGTATACACCCTGAAATCCATTTTATTATTTTTCTTTAAAGTCAGATGACTTTTAAAGATATTTGAAAATGAGGTAATATGTCTTTTATATTTAGCCACATATTTGCCATTTATAACTTTCCTCACCCCTTTGTGTGAATTGTGTTGCCATTTGTTATTATTTTCCTTCTCCTTAAAGTACTTCCTCTAATATTTCTTTTGGTACAATTCTTCTGGTAACAAATTTCCTGCTTTTATTTTGACTGAAAAGAAAAAAAAACATTTATATTCCTTTTATAAAAAATATTTTCACTAGTTATAAAATTTTAGGTTGATGGTTATGTTTTTTTTCTTTCAGCCATTTAAAGATATTATTTTATGTTCTGATATACATAATTTCTGAGGAGAAGTTTGTCAACATTCTTACTTTTGTTCCTCTGTGAATGATGTGTTTATTTTTTGGTAGGCTGCTCTTAATATGTTTTCTTTAACACTGATTTTCAGCAACTTAATTATGTTGTGCCTTCATGGTTTGGGTGGGGGCTGCTTATCACTCTTGGGTTTGGTTGAGCTTGTTGGATCTGTGGGGTTTATCATTTTCATAAAATTTCAAAAATTTTCAGCTAATATGTCTTCATTTTTTTTTCCTGTCTCCTCTCTCCTTTTTTTCTGGGACTCCTATAATAAGTTATGTTAGACTATTTTTATGCACTCTTTTATGTACAATTTTATTTTTGATAATGTGAATTATGTTATAATTTGCACTTATTTTTTAATAGTACATCATTTTATTGATATTGCAAATAGGGCATTTTATTTCAAATGTCTTGTATTTGAGATATTTGAACTACATCACACATTCTGTTAACAAATTCCTCCTCATGCCTTCTTCCCATGCCCTCTTCCTCCAACCACCCAACAGAAAATATCTTCCTTTTAAAATACTTGATAATGAGCACACAAAATTGAATCAGCATCAGAATTTGAGGAGTCAATAAAAACTTTACAAAACTCCTTCAAAAACTATTTAGGTGACATAAATAGTCAATAAAATGCCTTTGCATATACTGTGGATTTTTCCCTTTACATTTCTTCATTTAATTAAGATCGACTGATTTTCAAGTTTCCTGATTATAGCAATAAACCACAATACAATAATTCTTTGTACTTGACTGATTACCCCAATAGCCTTGGACTCATAGTGGACAAGAACAATGATTTTTAATCTTCATAATTCTAGCTCTACTATAATGCCTGACATATAAGAGGTTGTCTATAGTGTTTGATGAATGGAAAATTCAATCAATCAATCAATCAATCAAATAAACACTAATGAAAACCTATGCCAGCAGGAGAGTGCACATTATAAATGCACAGGAATCAACATATTTTAACCAATATTTCATATCTATTAGGATATAGCACAGATAGCTCAAATAAGTCTTGTTTCGTTAATATACATTGAAAAATTCTACCTTCTGATATGAAATCTTCAAAAATTATTTCATTAATAAAAGACTTATAGGAAAATTTTATTCAAATAGTTTACTAAAATATTTTATTAAAAACAAGAAGCAAAATAAAGTTTATTAAAAACAAGAATCAGAAAATGAGACAATTTTATGGTCAAGAGATGAAATTGATCCTATAAGCTAATTAAGACAAATATAATTTTTAAGGAAATTTACACTCTACCAGTGTATCAATTCCTCTGCAACATCCTCTTACTAAAAGGCAACAAATAAGCTCAGAAATAATGTTATTTGTATTAAAGAATATACAAACAAAAGAGAATAGCTATTGAGATGTATGATTGAGATGTCTCTACATAAATACAGCTAACCTAGGATAAATATGCTCTGCTGTACCAGTCATATTTTATCTGACGATACCTATACTATGATCATTTACTGAACTAAACAGACTAAACAACATACCCCAATACACTCTCAGAACAATAGGTAATGATGGTAATATTGTAAATATTATAGAAAATATATCTTCTAATGTAAATATTAAAGTCCAGTAGTAGAATCAGCAGAAACTATCCATAACACTAATGCAAAAGGAGGAAATCCAAAAACCATCATCACATTGTTCTCACAAAAAGATGTTAGAAAAGTGAAGACTTGCAGACCTCTGCATTACTTGTCTGTAGTATGTAGTTTTGGTTCAAATTCAAGACTCGGCTCACTGAAGAGGGACAGAAAGAAAGGAAGAGGGACCTAAATGGTCAATCTTCTCCCCAATGAACTAATCTTCAAAGAAGGGCAAATGAACAGTGTACTGATATGTCTGGTGTTCATCAAATACCAAAAAAACCTCTCTATTTTGAGGAAAAGAGGTTTCATATTAAAATTGTACAAAGCCAAATCATATGGAGTTCCTCAGCTCTTCTATACGCATCATAATATGGATTCCGAGACCTTATTCAAACTTACATGTAGGGTTAAATAAAATGATCTGAAACAGGGAAATACTCAGAAATAACATCTGGCTTGGTTAAAAGATTTAACTGTTTTACCAGATGAACTGGGGAGGTTGACATCTGCACTGCCCGCAAATGACTTCCATGGTCTTCCTCAATGTAAACATCACCCCATTTGGGAAGCTGCTGGTGCTTTCTGAATCTGGAAAAACTTGCCAAACAGCTTATTTATATTATGGCCTTGATGATTATCTTCCAATTAGAAGATAGGTGAATATAACTTTGGATAGCCAGGTGGAATGCTTGGCAGTGGAAATGCATTTACAATTATTCATTTGCCAATTTGCCAGTGTAAACTTAGCTCAGACTTGAGAAGAGCAACAATGAAAACAAAGCCTGTGAATCTCACAGAAAGTGCATTTTGAATACAGGAACAAGATAGGAATCTTTATGAATGCTGAAACAGTCTATCTGGTAATGTGTTTGGCAATTCTTCCCTCCTGTCTCTTAATTGCTAGCATAACTTTTATCTTTCTTTTTCTTTATTAGTAAGTGCATATTTTTGAGCATGTACTGTTTGCAATGTCCATTAATAGACAATACTGTAAATATGCCCACAAAGAAATATAAGTCTGGTACATTATCTTTAAAGGATTTTAAGTCTAGCAGGGGAAGATAATATAAGTACACCAATAACTTGACAAAGCAATATGTGCTAAATCTCTTAAGAGTAGAACAAAGAAAGTGCTAAAGGAACACCACTCCTTCTAAGTCTGAGGCCCCAGGAGCATAATTCAGCTAATCAGGAGGGCATAAATTCTAACTTTGTTCCACTCCACATTCTCAGATGACAGGGCCAGAAGTCTACTCCCATGGAGATCTATGGTTTTTGCTATATGAACAAAAAAAAAATGACACATTCTCTGACGACACAGACTCCTATTTGGCTTGGTTAACCTGCTCTCACTTCCCTTAGGAGGATAATTGAAGTCAAGGAAGTTGCATGTAGCGATTCAGAGGTTTGTAACTAGGAAATTCTTAGATTTAGGGGCATATGTAGCCTTTCATGTACAAAGTTCTCATTTTAACCTACCTCAGGCTACCCGGCTTTACTGATTTATAGTTAATTAGGATTGAGATTTCCATTGAAAATTCGAATACTTATGTGCTTTTTTGTATGCATTTCAGATCATGTTGGCTGAAGCAAATAATTGTAACAGCTCAAGAAATGAATGAATACCACAGGGAAGAGCTTCAGCCCGCCCCCCTTCCCCCACCCCGGCTCCCCACCCCTGACAACCTGTAAGTAAATCCTGCTGTGTTCCCTGTTCACAGAAGTATCTTTCTGACATCACTTGTGATAGCTGAAAGATTTCTTTTCCTATCAGCTAACAAAACCCCAATGCCATTTCCTCACTTTTTAACCATGTCTCAAAATCCCTTAAGAAAGTTTCTGCTATTTGCAGTTAGGCTTTTACTCTAGAGTAAAATTCTTTGGACTATATAGAGGCTTAGTTAATATATGTGTACAGGTTCCATTGTGATGAATTTGAACATCTTCTGGGCATAAGATTAAGAGAGGAAATCTATATTAATTATAGCAAAGAGGGTATAAATTGTCCTCAGAATGGTTCAACAAAATTATAGCATTGTGCGTTCAAAGCATTTGATGAAAAACAGAATTCTAGTAAAGAAATGTCTTTGTTCTTATTGTAAGGAAGGAAAAGCCTAAAAGATCCATTTGCATCTTTTAAATATGTCATTGAATAGCTACCAATGAGGGGAGATTTTCTTCATTACTAATGGTCAAGAAAACAAAATAAAAGCTGTCTTAACTATCTACAAATGGGTTGATTTATCTGTAATCCTTTCCTAGATACAAAAAAAGAGATAGATCTAGGGAAATAGCTACCTGGCCAGGCCCCGAGATGCTTTTTATAAATATCAAACCCTTTCTGTCTCTTACTTTGAATTTCTTGTTTATGGGCTGTTTATGAAAATATTTTACTCATTAGAATGCCTAATGTGAAAATTCTTTATGCTGTAGTAGAATTAATTGAGAAAATATGTGGATTAACTTGTTATTTCAGTCATCAGGATCTCATGCAAAGAAACATACTTTAATTTTTAAAATTATTCATAATAATATTAAATTAAATTAAGAAAATATGCAGCTTCAAAATTACCTAAAAAGTAGGCTAAGTTAGATATTTTGCTTTTCAGAGGCTGGGATTAATAATTCCCATAGCAAAGTAGAATTTTTCTGATATCTGAACTGACCTTTTGCCTTCATTTGAAGGTTCATTTATGTATATAAGTTTATTTGCATGCTACAATAAGCTATAAAATCCTGACCAATTAAGAAATCACATACAATATGCTCTGCTATACATAACTATATTACAATAGTTATTGTTAATGCATTGATTTTGTTTGATCTTCTGAAATTAATTTCAATTTTATTTACAAATGTATTCTTCTGTTCACTTAACTCTTGAATTCTCAGTGAGAAGTAGCCTCTAAAGAATTGCCAAAATGGGTACCTAAATATCACTAAACATTAACTTAATATAGAAAATTTTCCACTTGAGTAGATGCCTTTTCTCACTAACATGACATTTCTCCCTTTAAGATTTATAGTTATTGACTAAAACTGGGAGTAATTGTTTTGTTAACTCTAAGAGAAAATTCCTGATTGTATCATTGCAAGAGAAGTGAAAATGTTTTAATTGTTCACAGCCTCTAATTGAAAAAGAAATCTGAAGGCTAAGTATCTATGATTGGTTTGGCCTTTCCTAACTGAGACTGTCAAATTATATGAGTGCCTGTTAAATTTGAGACAGTTAGAATAAACACACACACACATGATATTAAAAAAAAAAAAAAGCCCGAGTACT